>JANEHU010000384.1:0-55201 GCA_027563435.1 Nasonovia ribisnigri | reverse complement strand
ATCATATAATATGATATATCGAATATCAATATTAATATACATTGTATTATTGTTTTTACATTCTATTTTTTTGTCATTAATTAATCTCAATGTATTATTATATTACTATAGATAAATCAAGGAGGAAAAGTTCCAAAAGAATTATATTCAAAAAATGACAAAAAGCTTACAAATTCTGATGACATGACCTTGGTAAACATAAAGAAAGGCGATAAACTATACTTGAAGTATACAGTCACTGTACCACACAGTTTTCTAAGGTAAATTGTACAATCTATTATTAATATAATTGTTTAATTCTTGAATTGACAAATATATCAAGTAAAAAGTTGAAAAATTCACTCATCAATGTCATTTAATATTTATAAAATTATAAATTATAGTAATGCATTCATCATTTATGAAATATAATGGTTTTTATAGAAAAATATAATTTAGCCAAATCAGAACTAAAAAATATACAGAAACGGAAGTTTGAATATAGTTGAATTAATTTTTTTTATAAATGTGTAACCTGTAATGTTGCACTTAAGGTGGCAGTTCAAAACCGAAGGACATGATATCAAATTTGGTATATTGGCAACAGATTCAGAAAATATACAAACAATAATTATGCCGATAAAGAAAGTCGCATGCCACGAGTTTGAAGAGATTGGAGTAATCAAATGCAAACATACCGGAGAATGTAATTTGTTTTTTCATTATTTATCTATATTATTATAATAATAATATATTGAACCTAAGTTATTTTTACACAAAACTCATTTATAATTATATAATATTTAGTATACAGCACGGTTAATGATTATACTTCGACAGTAAACATTCATAATTTCAAGGAGTATTTGTTTAAAGGATTTTTTGTAAAATTAAAGATAATTACAACCCTATAGTATATCTTCATGCAGGCCTTATTTTTCAATAAAATAACTTTTAGTTTTTAAATGGGAACCAATATTCTTAAATTTCTGAAGCAAAATACTTTTATATGACAGTTGTATAAAATATATCTGCATAAAATATATCGAATGTTTAATGAATAATTTTTATCATTTTATATTTTCTTGATTACGGTTTTAATTTTAGACTTTAATTATTCGATATCATATTATTTATACAAAAAAATGTTTGTAGTTAATACAGAATTATTTGCATTTTATATTAAAGCCCTATATTAGCTGTATCTATATATGCGTCTCGAAATCTCTAACATATAACGTGTAATAAATTGTCTAATGATTCGTATTCCAACAGATACGGTGGTATTCGACAACAGCTACAGTTTCATACGTGGCAAAAAACTTGCATACAACGTTCGAATCACATTGCCTGTGAAAGAAAAAACCATCAGTACGATCGATCAGATCGTGAATATGGAAGAATAAGTTACACATAAGATCGGTATAAAAGTATAATATAATGTTTAATGACTATGTAATAATAACAGTTGTTATAATTATATATTATATATTATATCACACGTCATCAGAACCGTTAAATATGTTAATCAAATTTTATATACATTTATCTACAATTTAAAACTGTTTGGGTAGGTATACCTAATGCCTAATACAGTAATACATGTTATACCAGATATATAAGCTCATAAAATATGTAAAATAAATTAATATCTGTCGTTTATTTATGTTATGTCATTAACAACTTACGACAATTCAGCAGTAATATAGGATGGTCAGACTAACAATATAAATAATAATAAACAAGATTATTGTTAAAATATAATTAATTTTTACCATTAGTGTCCATACTCGCTACACGTTCACCACTACATCCGTAAATCAAAATTATTAGAATTCTTTAGATTTGTTAAGGTTTTTTTTTTCTAATAGACAATAGCGTTTGAGGTATAAATATTGTTTTATTATGTTTAAGACGCTTAAAAAACCTAAGATAATTTGTAAATATTTAAATATTTTATCCTAAATTAAAGAAACGTGTTGTTTTTATTATGAAATATGTACCAATAGTAATATTTTCAAAAGCAACATTGATAAATTTTCAATGCCAATATGCATTGTTCTCATATCGGAAAGTATTTGAAATAATACTTTGTCTTTCCGTGTTAAACTATGTTATACATATAGGTATGTATAGTATTCAAAATAATTACAAAAATAAAATAACGGTCAAAAACTTAAACACATACCGATTATATATAGGTAGATAAAACGCGGGTGCATTTATAAGTTGTTAATATCCGGTAGGCACTGTTTATAATTCGAGTCTAGTGTTACCTTATTTATGTACCTATATATATTAATAAGAAATAATTATAATGTATAATGTTGTTGAAATTATTTTTTCAAAATCTTTAATCTGTTATTTTTTCGAGAAAATATTTTATTAAATTATAATGTATTAGACATTTATCTTCTGAATTGTTGTTTTGTATCTATATATCTACATTTAATAATACAAACCATATTATATATTTATATTATTATTATTATTATTAATTTGTATTTACAGTGTTAGTGTTATATATTAATATATGATATACATTATTATTGTATATTAACCTAAAATTATTATAATTAACTAAAATAAAGCATTTAATTTTTTTTAAGATCTGCATATTTTTTTGCTCAATTCCTAAGCCATAATTAAATAAATTCCCAATTGTGTACCTATGCTATACCTATACCAGACAAGTGACTATATTTTTTGATATTGTATATTTGCATGTTAGAAATCAATGATTTTCAATCTTTTTTTTCACGACGACGACCTAACTACTTAGATCCATATATATCAACACGCTTAAAAAAAAAAAAATGTTTGATAAACAAACCATGACGTGAACGTGCGCCTGACGTGAAACACGTTTGGTATTCTTATGAATTTTTATGTATAGTTATTATAATTACGTAAATTTTATAATATATAATATATGTATATATAACCACACGTGAGTGCGCCATGGCTCTCGACCGTTTAACGATGATATTTAAACAAGAAATACGTTTTTTACCACATGCGGTTAGGTTAGGTTGAGTTAGGTTATAGGTTAGGTTAGGCACCATGACAAAAACAAAATGTCAAATTAAATTATTGGACAGCCGTTTACAAACGGTACCTATTATTTATCGAAAAATATTATTTTCTCTTTAGCTGAAATAACGAACTAGTCGATTAAAACATACGAGTTACCAATAAAATTAACTGTGTGAAATACCCACTACCTATAGCAACGACAACGCACTAAATATTTATTTATATCTTAAATAGTTAAATACATTGTAAAATCAAATTTCAAAATAATATACTGCCATGAACCGGATACATAATTTCCAAAAAACCAATATTTTATTCGGATTTCATAAATGCATTTATTGTAGTAAAATAAATATGTTTAAACCGGTGTATAGATGCGTTGACTGTGACGACTATTGCCATCGGATATGCTACAAAGAAAATATCGACCCGACCGAAAATGACAATAATGTAATGATGGGTATGATTGCAAAAAACACAAACCAGGACGTAAATGAAAGCGTCGATTTTGAAGATCGGTTACCAGCGACTAAACACTGCAGCAAGGAGACGGCCATCGGTGGATTCATACAACCTGCAGTAGCCGTCGTGTACTCGACTTTTATACAAAGGCGATGCACGATAAATCGCGTGCTTGAAGCACTGTACAAATTGTTTCCGGAAGTAATGCACCCACCATACAATGGCTTTTTTTTTGGAAATTCAAACATTACAACTGTACGAGAAAAAAAGGCCATACACGAAAATGAATAAAAAAAATCAAACAAACGGTACCTATAGTTAGGTAATTAATAGTTTTATGTCGAAATTCCTATAAAATACGCCATTAGTAATATTGAATCTACAATTATTCCAAATCATAGCATTCACCACGATTCAAAATGTTACTCAAATCTTGACGTTTTTGATTCGGAAAGATACTGCATGTACGGAAGAAAAAGTAAAGCGATCCCAGTGGCATTAATATTTCGGCGATGGACCTGTAGATTAATCTAATTAATTAATCATATAATAATTATTTGAGTGGGTATAAATTGTTTGACTTTGAAAGAAATATTTATTTTCTAATGGTCAAAATGATGATTTGCAGAAAAATTGTATGCTAAAATAAATTTACTAATTAGGTAAATCAGAAATTATCTCTAAATTAGAAGTTTACCCTGTAAATAAAATGAAAATCCAATTCAATAGACAAATTATAGTGCGTCAAACTGAAAAATAGAGTTATTGGTTGAGTAATGGTTCTTAATCTGAAACCAACCATTGATCAACAAGTCAGTAAGTATGATTTTTTGAAAGTAGATTTACTTCTATTTTAATAATATAAATTAATATTTAATGATTATTAATATAGTTTTTGCAGTACCTAGGTTAGATTTATTAGACATATTTGGAAATGTATATAAATTAATAAATGCAAGTTGTTATTATATTTTACTTAACATATTGATTTCATAATTGAGGAAAACACTTTACTGAAATTTATTTTATTTATTTAAACTATTAGGTTACTTTATTTTTAAGCATTGAATGGGTACTTTTAAAACGAGTTGAATTATTTTATATGAGTTTTGATATATAAATGTACCTGTAGATTATAATTTATATGTACTATTTGTTTTATTTCAGATCACAGTATACATTTATGGTATATTTTCCTTTTTAGACATATTTGAATTTCCAAAAAAAAAACCGTTGTAATCGCCAAAATATAAAAATTAGTGCCATTGGGTTACTTTACTTTTTCATCCGTCAAATAAAAAAAAACCCCAAAAATCTTTCTGGATTAAATCGTCAGAATTTGGATAAAATTTTGGATCGTGATGAATGCTATAATTTGGTAAATACTATTTTTATATTTTACATTAATATTACTGAATTTAATATGAGTTTTGATACGAAAGTACCTATACATGGGTACTTATTATTATACTGTTTTTTTTTTTTTATTTTAGATTAACGTTCGTATAGCATTTTGTTCACATTTTTCACATTCTTCCCATTTCAAAAAAAAAAATGCTGTTGGTATTTGCATTGTTCCAGGAATACAGTTATACATTATCAGTAAAATAAACCTATATACGCATAATATATTTTGTTAAAAATATGCGATGTGCATCGATATTTAGAAATTATTTGTTTTTTATTTTGCAAACTCTTTAAATATTAACATCATCGTGTCTGCAAGTGCATGAATTTTCATCATTTATCATTTATTTATTTATTATTCATTAACGGTCTTGGTGCCCTGCAATAGAACATCGTGTATTATGTAATAAAATGTTATGATAACAATATATAAGTGAACAATTCAATACAAACATTAAGCAAACAAAAACAAATAGTTTAATTCAATAATAAAATATGTGGTGGTAGTAAGACAAATACAAATAATATCATTGAAAATAATTTAAGAGAAACTTGGATGCTCATTACCCAAAACCCATGACCATTATGTTATATATTTTATATTATTATGTAATAACGTGGAGTAGGTGATAATGCGATTTAGTAATATTTATATATAACTCTCATATTTTGTTACATCATGTTTATTGTGTGCCACTGTTTATCAATATATGATTATGTATGTTATATTTGTTATTAAGGCTCGACGAGCTCTCTTAAATTGTAAACACTCGAATAGTAAGTTACACGAGTTTTTGCCTAACCAAGGTTCTTGAGTTTTTATATTATTTTATTTATTTTTTAGTTGATTATATTATAATATGATGCATGACGACGTTTGTTAAGATGACAGTTCTTAGTGGACTACTTGAGAAAAAATTCGTATCTCAATTGTTATTAATATGACTTGATCAAATATTTTGTTATTATTCATATTTTATTTATCAACGCCATACGGCAATTTAAAGGTAATACGATATTGGAAACATACATAAATTATTTATTGAATTGATCGATAAAAACACAAAATAAGAACATTGGGGTATACAATTTTAAGAATGTTAACAATAAAATACAGAGTTACATATAAACAGATAATAGAAAGTTTTGATCATCAACTATTGGCCAAATTATTTCAATTTTAAATACCTATATAGTATATATACCTATATAGGTAGGTATTAAACTATTCATAAAAATATTATTTACAAGATTGAGATTGGTTATAACTGCCAGG
The DNA here is from genome assembly GCA_027563435.1 of Nasonovia ribisnigri. NCBI lineage: Eukaryota > Metazoa > Arthropoda > Insecta > Hemiptera > Aphididae > Nasonovia > Nasonovia ribisnigri. Next base: position 49,041 of record JANEHU010000384.1, on the reverse strand, counting down.
AGATTGAGTGTACCTATCAAACTCAAATTCAAAAGGTTTTCAGGATTCAAGCTCAACATTCCCTACGAGGACTTCTATGTCCCGGAGTTCGTGACATCCATAACCTGACTGAACCTCATATATCTCGCTCAGCTATGGTAATATGCAGGCACGTAGCCGGAGGGGGGGCTGGGTGGGCCGGGCCCACCCTAAATATACTCTGGCCCAGCGCCGCCCCCCCAAATTCAAAATATAATTATTTTTACCAACTATCAAAAATGTGATTATGCACATTGAGAAAAATCTATTGTGATTACTATTAGGTAATACAATTATTATTGTAACAATTTAATTTTTGTGTTCACGAAACCGTGGATAACTTTATCTGAAAAAAATACAATATAATAGGGTCTTGATACCAGTTGTAAAAACAATAGTATACTAGCCGCAGTTATAAGTCTATAAATAGTCAATGTGTACCCGACCTAACCCGTAGTACCTATGTGTTTTTTTTTTTAATAAATTTGAGTTTCTTTAAAAATTATACTAATTTAAAAATCAATGATCATTTATCCCTATTATTTTTGATAAGTATTCAAATATGAATTAATTTTTGTTAATAGAAGTCGAACAATTGAAGCAGCTTATTATTTTAAATATGTTTGTAAATTTATTTTTCATAGCATGAAAAATGTATCCCATAAGTGAAGATGTATAGGTAATTCTATATTTATTTATTTTTTGTTGTCAAGTACTTTCTATTTTTGTAATTCTTAAATAGGTAAGTAATAGGTATAACTTGTGAAAAAAAAATAATTTAACCAATTACCAACTAAAGGTAAATTATTCAAATTAATAAAATTCTTTGTATTGCATACCCCCTACAAGAATTGCATAAAGAAAAATTATGGAAAATAATAAAAGGGCCAAACATTATTGGCCCCCCTAGTAGAAATTTTCTGGCTACGTGTCTGGTAATATGCACATGACACATACTTCCTTTGATCTCAATAACATAATTTGTTTCTTTTCTTCAACATAATAGGCATTTCAGTGATCCTACGTGTGCCCTGCCCATAACGCTACCTCTTTCCTCATTCCTTTGGCTCTACTAGGTATCTAAATAATGAGTCCAAAGATCGTAACATGATACAAACTTATTTGAACATTTAACTCATCCGCTTTTGATACAATTAGCTTTATTATATATCTGTATATCCTTATTATAATTGTTATAAATATTAATCTTATATTACGCGCATAGTATTGCACTAAATTATGTTTTCGTTGACTTTTGCGTAATGTTACTCGGGGTTACCTTACCGATATACAGTAACATTGTAGCCAATAACTAAACGGTTCAATTATAGACCATATATTACTCGCTCTTAATTCGATTTCATTGGTTCATCCTTGGTGGTTAATATAAATTTACCTACGCCATTTCTATTCGCCTTATTTACGATATGCAATGTATATGTTTGTGCATATTACATATAATTTATATTTTTAAATGCATTATAAAATTCCGGCACACAAGGTCCTATGCCTAAAGTATAGCGACAATACCTATAATGCCATGTTAAACAATTTAAATAATATATATAGATAAATTAAAATTAATGATAGGTTTATATATTGTTAATTTATTTGTTATTGATAGGTACTTGGATTTATTATATATTTATATGTATACTTGATTCTGAGGAAATCGATAAATGTATCGATTTTACAATGATGGCCGATGGGTCCAAAGAAAGTTTCAGGAAGAAAATTGGATATGGTTTGTACTTTGGTGAGTCCTAAGTAGGTACTTTTTTGTATTTTAATGCTTTTTATTGATTGGAAAAATAAAAATACAAAAATTTGATAAAATTGTAATAGGTACTAGGTACTTACATTATTAAAATTATCGTTTGGTTACTAAAACGTTAGACCGTCTCCACCCTCCACTCTGAATCGTACTTATCATTGAATTCAAATTTAACATAATATCCATTATAATTAACAACTCAATGACGATGTATCCATTCGACACTCACACTTACTGTACAGCAGAGTCCGATAGTGGTTTACAGCTAGGCATTATTTTCTAATATTAACTACCAATTAATAACATGGAGGTACATTAGTACATATGTAAAAAATGCATGGCTACAATGTGGATATATAATATATTCCATTATGTCAACTATCATTAAGTACCCACACATCTTAAACAAATTATCTAGATACGCATAAATAGGTACCACCCATATTATAATAATAATAGTGTTGTAAATAAAAATGATATGATATCATTGAATTCAAATTTGACACCATCCATTGGACTCACTTGTAACCTACTGTACAGCAGAGCGACACCCACTTGACCGCACCCTTTTTAAACCAAATCTAGGTACTCAGTGGCGTAGCATGAAACTTTGTGGCCCTGGGGCCTATACAAGTTGGAGGCCCTCTTTAGTGTAAAAATTAAACAGTGATTCTATGAGGTGAGTCCTGTGGCCCCCAACTTGGATTTAACTTGGGGGCCCCGGGGCCTGGGCCCTAGTGGCCCCGGCCTAAATACGCCGCACTGTAGGTACTGTTTAAAGATCCATTATTATAAGTTTAAACTTGATTTATTTAGGATATACGAATGGGCGGAATGATTAAATCTAAAAGTATTAAATTAAACCTAACCTATTATATAAGCCGTATTTTTAATTAAGTACGGAGACACATATTTTTTTACAAATTTGCTTAGTAGAGTTTTGGCGTTTCGTTGTGAGTAACCAGAAAAAGTTTAACCCAGTCCGTGGTATAGGGCTATCTAGTCTGGACTATTATTATAGTCATAGTAATTATAACAAAAATTAAAGTATAAAGGTACTTTAATTTTTGGATTTAAACATTATTAACTTTAAATAATAGGTACACTCATACAATATAATATATATAATTTCTATTAGGCTACGATTGGTTTCAGACTTAACCAAATTCCATTTTTCGGTTTAATAGCACCTCCAGCATTAGCCAATTGAACGGGATTTCCAGTTTTTTTACACGGTAACACTTCAAATTTCGAAATTATTTCTGACAAACCTAATTTCATTTTCAATTCAGCCAAACAATTACCTGAAAATCAAAATGTTAATAAAAAACAAAAATAGGATATCAAACAAAAAATTTTAATACCTACCTATACAAAAACGAGGTCCGTCCCCGAACAACAATTCAGTGCTACTAGTTCGTTTTGATTTTTCTTCCGGAGAAAACCTTTTCGGATCAAAAACGTCAGGATTGATATAATATTTTGGATCGTGATGAATACTGTAAGTAGGTATTATTATTTGTTAGCCTTTTTCGATAGCTAATGACGAGTCCGAGACTTGGTAAATCTTAGTAGCTTTTCTAAACAAAACAATAGTCCCGTTGCACTTGCACAATGTCTCTAAAATGTAATTTTAACATAATATTTAAATATGCATTTGTTTATTTTATTTTATTAAATTATAAATATAAGTAAACAATATTTTAATAAACGATATAAATTTTCCAGGATGTATAAAAGCTGGTTACCTGTTAAAGCCACGTCAGCGTAATGGAGATCCATCAATAATAATCGTTGGTAAATTCACCACCATGTTCTACTTTCTTCGTGTTGATATGTTTACGCAGTTTGTCTTGTACATGTTTATTCATTGCTAACTCGTGTAAACAAAAACCCAACGTATCGGATACCGGTTCAGCACCAGCAAGGTACATTAAAATTGCATTTGAAATAATATCCATTTCTGTAAATTTCTCTGTCAAAAAAAAAAAATTTTGAACACCTGCACCATTAATTGTCTTTACGATATAATAGATTTTATTTCTCACCTTCAGGATAATATCATATTATGATTTATTATTTAGTACAACTAGACACTATAGTACAAGTTCTTTCCTAGCTCGCATAAGTGTTTGTGCTACATCGTTCCTATCTATATTATTCTTTTCTCTGTACCTACTCGATAACATTTTTAAATGATGAAGTAAAATATTCCATAACTTCTGGTGAGCTGGTTTTTATTTTTAAAATATTCGAGATTTTTGGTGAAATCAATGACAACATGTTACCATATTAGTGAAAATTAACCTAAACGATGGTTTAAATAACAATTTTGTAAACTTTCGAAATTCGTTGTTTTCGTCTGTCATACTGCCTAATTTCAAACCAAAAGCACAAGTCCCAATGACATCAGTGGCGTATTTACTCATGATATCGTACATGTCAAACTGATCAGTAGTCTCCGATTTCCTATCGACATATAGTTAATCATCCCTTTGCTACATTCTTTAATCTGACTGTGCATCAGCTTGAGTTTACCGGACATAAACCCCGGGCTCATCTTTTGTCTCATGATCTTCCACTTCTGGCCCTGTGTAAAGAACAAACTGCTCGCCAAAAAGTTAACAGATGGGTCCATTTCGAGCCCGTGGTCTGTGAAGTGCGAAAAATATTTTATGAGCACGTTGTTTATGAGTTCCGGATCTCGAATCATCAGGATCGGCGTCCTCATCTGGTAAAATCCACAACATTTTTTATCCGAAAACTGTTTGTAGGTACATTTTATCGTACGTCTCGTTCATGGTTTCAAGCTCCAGTATGATTCTGAAGAATTTCCCGAAAAACGGTACCGGCTTCGTATGCGGTACGTTCGCTTTCCTCAATTTTTCGTACTTACGTGGCCGTTGAATAATAATAAAACAGTAAACCGATCGCTGTAGTGCATATCAGAGTAAATGAATCAAACAGACAATTGAACATACACGAAATCATCGTATGGAAGTTTGTAATGAGTAAGAAATTAGTGTTATTCCCGATTCTGTAAACGCACAGTCGACACACGACCGAACAGTGAACGGTATCGCACCCAGTCACGTTCGTTTATATCACTGTACCACTATAATACCGATAGAATGCGCTTCTCGTGATTGTTTTCTATTCGTGATTCCTTAATATATAGATTATGTCGTACCGCGTACCTATATACAGAAACTTGAGAAACTTGCATCGAGGTAAGAGTACCTATTGCTGTAACTCATCTATATGCAATGTTGATTGTATTTAAAGGGGATTAAAAAAAGGTGACCTTATTCTGTCTTTGTCTAACACACGAGGAACATAGACATTTAGACGTGTTTTCATTCCAACGTGTGCCGATTGATCCGGTGAAGCGATAAATAGGCTAAAAATGGATATTAGTTCGTCAAGTCTACTTGAGATAGATTTCCCAAATTTTTAATTTTTTGATTTTAACTTCCTCAATAATTTAAATATTAAGTGAGTTTCCTTTTTAGTACCGATTTTTTTAAGATTTAGGGGGATAAAATCAAAAATGTGAGAAGGTCGATCTCGAGTACACATGACAAAACTCAAATCTATTTTTAGAATACTTATCTCTTCCTTAGACCAATCGGTACTTTGGAATGAAAACACGTCTAAATTCCTATGTTCCATGTATGTTGGACAAATACAGAAAATCGTCACTTCCAATCCCCTCAAGTTTATATAGTTTTAACCGGCTGCGGTTCACACGATTGCATTTGTTCGGTGTACAATTAAACCAAGAATAATACTAAAAGTTTATAAAAACATTTGTGTTCATCGTATCTCATCCAACGGCCAAAGCCGCATTTATCTTAATGCATTTTCAAGTTTTCAACTGTTGGTTTAATTAAAATTTTTTTTTTTTTTAAGTACTAGAATGTTGGTTGCAGGTGTTTTGGAGTAGAAAACAATTAAAGTGACGATTACCTTTAAAACTTTTTACATAGTATAAACACTATAAACTGTATTTAAATTTGAACGTTCTGTCAGCATAATAGGTACATTATATCAATATTAATATAATCATAAATGGAATATATATTGTTTTTATATAGGTACCGTAGGTCCACGAAAACTTGGTACAATCTATAACTCAGATACTCAGTTACCTACATTACAATAACATATACCTACCCTACAAATATTTTAGAATCTGTTTGCAAAAGATGGATGAATGATGATCCATTAATCTAGTTTCATGTCTTGGAAACAGAATAAAAATATATATATAGGCTACTGAGTAATATGGGTATAATTAATTAAACAGTGTACCCTGTTTTCGCGGTTATACTGCAGTATATACTATATGTCTATATACATTATAATTTATAACCATCGGAGTATCGGACATTTATAACTTAATTACTATATTACTTCATTTAATTTCTTAACTTCAATAGGTAGGTACCTACTAGTTACTACCTATATTATACTTGATCCGTCTATTAGATCATCATTAAGAAAATCAAAACATTATCCTCTATATATTAACTATAGGCAGTAGGTATTTATCTACTTGTTGACATTTTATAATATTAAACCATTTAAACGTGAACAGTTCACACTCATAATATAGTCATATTACCCACATTGACTAAAAAAGTAAGAATTGACACACTAAAAAAATATCATCATCGTAAAAACAACTAGCATTATTCAGAAGCTAATAACAAATTTTTAAATAAAATTACCTGTCAGGGACCTATAGGGTATCTATTGTGTGTGTTGTGTATACACAATAAACATATTATATTATTATTTCATTACTTTTGTATTCATAATTTGATACCTAATTATTTTTTGGTATAGTTTTAAAAAATAAATATAAAACAACTTCAGCATTAGCACCTATTTTAATTTTTTTTAGTTTTTATTTAATGTTACAATTTGAAATAACAGGTTAAGTTAAACTTACTCAATTAATAATGTTTTTTTGATAACATGATACCAACATGTTGCCAATTTTTATTCTATATTACAGTTGTTAATATTCCTACTAAAAAAATTCTTCAAGTTGTGTCTCAAATACAGACACGTTGTTAATTATTATTACTGACTGAAATAATTTGTTTTTGTATCAATAAATTCATTATAGTGACCCAATTGTAATCTATCGTACAGTAGATTGTTTTGAGCTATTTACTTACATTTTCAAATTTCAATTTTTTTCTTTAAAATCAATAACATTTTTAAAAATCTTGAAAATTGAATACAAGGCTCTCAACACATTGTCACAATATCAGTTTAAAACGAACATAAGAAAGCTTTTTTTCATAAGCATTTCAAGTTCAAATTTTAACAAAGTTTATCAAATAGAAAATGAATAAATTATAAAATGTTCAGTTTTTATAGCTAAGGATTGATAATTTAAATCAAGGTTCTGCATAAGTAGCTCATTCTGTATCCAAAAAATTTAAAAATAAATAAATACATTTTTTTTATGTATTTTAAGTTCAAATTTGGACACAATTTTACATTAAAACCAAGAATAATATTACAGCCCCCTCAGTCACCTCCATATATAGGCCCTTGACGTATAAGTTATATTATGTAATACCATAATATAACTTACAATAGTTAATAGGTGTCAAGTTTGGTAAAATACAAAATATTATAAATATACTGATGACTTTCAGAAATTATACAAATACCATTATATAAAACTATAAAAGAACATAATATTATTTAAAGGTGTACCAATTTAACTTATTTAATATACATAGATGTTTTATTTAATTTTTCAGTTAATATTCAAAACATTTGAGCAAATGGTTCGGAAACCCTTAAACAACTTTGCAAACATAACAGTGGCGTGTAACATAATATAAATTGTTTTTTAGGCAATAGCTTAAATATTGGTGGATCGTGGATGGGTATTGATAGAAGAAAAATAGGTAGGACATTTTATTGGCAGCTATAACAATATTATAGTGGTAGGTGATAAGTCACCTAAAATTATTTGAGCAATATACCTTTTTTTTTTGCACACACCACTGGCATGTAATATCAATTTTTAGCTAATCAAAAATATTAATTAGCTAATTTTTCAAATTTTTTCAATCATCCAATTAATAAACTTATATAAAATCATTGCTCAATCATGATCATGACATGAGAAATAGAACCTTTTGTGTTTAAATAATATAAAAATACCTATAATTTATTTATTTATGAGGCCTGGTCCTGGCGTGACTAGGTGGTTGGCTTCAATCACTAACGTGTTCTGAGGTCATGCATCGGCCTGTGCTGCTAGTTCCCAGATGGTTGACTACATAGGTTTCAACTGACGAATCCTCGGCCTACACACACGCATTCCTCAACCAACCTTAACCCCCTACAAAATGCTAATAGCTATAATTCCCAATGCTTAAGATAAAAAAAAAATAATAATAAATAAATTTATATTATGATTAACAATATTTTTTATTCGGATGTGTATCTTAGGAATCATCTTCTATTTCTTCGAAGATCATGTTAAGTAAATCAGGTTTCAAACATTCTTCCACTTGGAGTTTATGCAATGTACCCCATCTAAGCAGCGTAGGTAAGAACTGTAATCGTATTTTTTTGTCCAATTTAAATGGATTGTCATTGTTATTCTTCCATCTGTAAAAAAATAATACATACAAATAATTATTGATATTTAAAATTAAAATTTTATAATTTAAAAAAATAAAACAATATTATTTTATTGATGTAGGTACACAGAATTACTATTTTTATTAATGACACTAAACATTAATTTACTTTTTGAATACCATGGGTCCATGGTTATAAATAATAGTTGATTACATAGGATTTATGTGATTATAAGTCTTTTAATTTTTATTATCTATTTAATATGATATTGAATTCATTCTAATACATTATGATTGTATAATATAAACACGGGATAAAACATATTGGTCATAGGTATATCTAATTATATTAATACTATTTTACTAATGCAATATTTACCTTCTCTCCAAGTCTAATATTATGTAAACCAACATTTCAATTAACTTTATAATCAATAATAATTAATAATCCTGTTTTTATTTAAAACGAAACTTTAACTTTTAATTAGAAATTTGAAAAAATTGGCAGTTCAAGCTATAATATTTATAATGATAATAATTGTTACAGTATAATACATAAAGTTGTTTATAAATTATAATACAACTTTTAACCAGAATCGCAAATATAATTTGAACACCATTATTTGAATAGTGATTCGCTCACCAGGAACTAGGTAATATTATATTCCCTTAAAAGTAATTATTTAAATTTTAAGGAGTAAGGAATAGCAAAATACTTATATTTACTACCTATATACTTTATATCGAGCAAAAATACACTAGCTTAAAACTCACTCTTCTCTTTTGCCAACTTGAGCATATACAATATTTGAGTCTTTTAGATGTTCCTCATTGTGTTCAATCTGTTTCTTAATGACTGGATCGGCTATAGCAAGTAAATCATTGTTGAAAAAAAGTACAATACAACATTATTAAGACTTGTTACATCACTGTTATGGCCAATAATGAGTGTCAAAAAATAACTATCGATCACATACCTATAACACAATCCGAACACCAACTCTCACCACTCTCGTTGGGCGTGCCCGTGAAAACGACAAAAGTCTGCTGTTTGGATTCCTCCAATGTTTTCATGAGCTCAATAAACTCTTCATAGCTTTTTGTGCGGTGCGAATGGACCATGTTCAGTATTTCAAATAGATTTATAATACGATACTATCACACGAAAACCCTACAGCTAGAGTAGGAGTATATGTGGCAACTTTTAAGTGAGTAAACACGAGTGTGTCATAAATCGACAATAATATTATTAATACTAGCGTTTATACCTTATCGTCACAATATCACGAATTTGGAGAGTCTAGAGCTGTTATCGGGCATTAATCATGAATATTTTCTCAAAAGTCGGTCGATGTTCGTGGTTTCCGGCAGGTGGTTGTTAGTACTCGTTACAATTTACAACTGATACAAGCATTGAAGACTGAAAGACATAAGGTAATATAGTAACACACTATAAGTTATAACCACTATAGAACGACACAATACTTATAGTATAGTACGTTCAACATCGGTTGTTGTTGTTGTTGTTGTTGTCGTCGTCGTTATCTCCGGACTACTGAGGTGATAGCAGCGATGGCCGACAATCGGGTGGGGAGCATTCGTGCGGCTCGCAGACCTTGAGCGCGCTCGGGCCACTCTATATCATTGCAGAAATCTGTGGCGTTTCCCCCGTTAGTTTGCGACTGTGGTTATCAATAAATTTTCGTACGGAAGACTGCGAAATTTTCTCTCCTCGGCCCTCGCCGCCGCCCATACCGTGTCGTGCCACAGTAGCCGTTCGTTCGTGAGTGTGCGTGTGATAACGTCACTTCACTCTACGTCCAGCGGAGCGTACCAGTTTTTTTTTTTTCTCACAGATCTCTACATATGTCCTTTACAGACTCGTGAGTAATAACATTTCATTGTTTATATTGTTTGATTTTATATTTATTTTTTTAATTGGAAATCGTTACACATAAATGCAATATTTTTTTTAATCGCACTCGATAATTATTGGTTCCACATTACCAGAGTCTCGATAGTCCTCGTCGTGCGACGATGTTATAATACCAGAGTACGATTATAACATTAATCGTTAATATTTTAACGAATCACCAGTGAACACACACACGTAGGTGAATTTTAAAGGTTTAATCCTCCTACTCGTCAGTCCAGTATGCATTAATTCATGTTGCATCAGTTTTTTAAGATTTTATTTTTATTTTTTATTATTGTTTACTTTAAACTACCGCAATTTATTGATTAATATATTATATGTAGATAATATATATATATATATATAATATATACATATTTGGGTTCGCGGCACTTAGCTCAGTTCTTGATGTCATCATTCTCGATCAGTTCCGGTCATCACACGTTGTACGGCACCAAAGATAACTTGGTGGACCAAGACTTTAATTGGCATTGTTATAATAACTTTAACAACCATCAAAAGGTTCGTTAATATACTACCAACAATTTGAAATGTAAAATTGTCGCTGACGTTAACTTTTTAATTTAACATATGTTGGTCATGATTTCTACAGTCCTTGATGCGCTTCAAAATTGGATATGATGCAGCCTAATTTTCTTTATGCATGAATGGATTGATTTCAGTTGGTTTATGATGAATAATAATAAGTCATAGGCCGCAAAAAACTATTTATCAATAGTTGGCATTTTTTTTTTTTAACTTCATTTTATATACCTACTTATATTATTTATATTTATATATTAAGTTAACAACATACAAATGTAAAAACAAATACTAAAAACAATATTTGAGGTGTTGGTAACTCATACCAAATACCTATATAACCAAGGTCTGCGATTTTATTTTAAACTAATTTTTAACCACAAACAACTACAAAACCAATTTCAGGTGGTCTTCACAAACCAGTTGTTAAAAAAAATTTTCTTAATCAAATATTAAAGATCTAAATTAGATTAAGTGACTAATAAACTAGTTCTAAATCATTTTGGATATTGTAATGCATTAGTAGTTAATTATTACTGAATATAATACCTACCTACGGTGTTGGTATTTAAATATCAATTAGTTTATTGTCATTAAGAAAATCATAATCAGACTTGGTGTATATTATTTTATAGAAGTGCAATAACATGTCGCAGTGCGACGTTACTGAAGCCGGTGTCCCGCTCAACTCTCCTGCTTTTCTATCTTGGCGTAAACTTCAATTAAGTAGAGCAAAACTCAAGGCTTCTAGCAAGACATCAGCGCTTTTATCAGGTTTTGCTATGGTATGTTAAAATATTTTTTCTTATAAAATAATCTTTAATTATAATCAAAAACCTTTCTATAGGTGGCAATGGTAGAGATGCAAATTAGCGATGATTCTAAAGTACCAGAAGGAATGCTTATAGCATTTGCTGTATGTACCACCCTTTTGGTTGCTGTTCACATGTTGGCTCTAATGATAAGTACATGTATTTTACCAAACATTGATGCCGTTTGTAATCTCCATTCGGTAAGTCTCGTACATGAAGCTCCACATGAACGTCTACATTGGTATATAGAAACTGCGTGGGCGTTTTCAACACTTCTCGGTCTTTTATTGTTCCTAGCTGAAATTGCCATACTATGTTGGGTTAAATTTTATGATATATCTAAATATGCAGCATGGTCTGCTGTTATTATGTTGATTCCTGTCCTAGTGATATTTTTAGCATTTGCAATACATTTCTATCAATCTATGGTAGCCCATAAGTATGAAGTAACTGTGAGTGGTATTAGACAATTAGAGCTTCTGAAAGAACAGATTGAAGCTGGTGACTTAGAACGCACAAATGGATTGTTACTGAATGCGCCAAGCACGCAAATTGTTTGACAGTATCTTCAAGTGAAGCAAATGTCTTAAATAACCGTTCAGTTCTTATAATAAATATAATATTTAATGGTGCTTTATTAAACAAAACTTTAAAAAATGTTCACATGATGTGTTACTGTGTTTCACTTATTATCTTGACTGTTGCCTATACATTATTTTTTACCATTTGCCATAAATCTAACCTATCCTATAAATTAATCTTTGTTATTATGAAGATTTAACGAATACAAGCTACGCATAGTATATTATATTATATTTATATTATTTTTCTTAACGGAGCTCAACTTTTCCTAGACTAATTATAAAGTTTTAAGTTTTATATTAATAAACTTTTATGTTAAATTGTATATATTTTAACTTTAAACAGTGTAATATAATCTATATTACTTTGCCAATCTGTAAATTAAGCAATATCTAGTAACTTTGTTATTATTTTTTCATTATGTTACTATTTGCACTGTAATTTATTGGCCTTTGATCAAATATGCTACATCAAAATAAATTATGTTATAATTATACTAACTCACAAAAGTGAAGCTTTTTGGTATTTTAACTATATTATTTTTATGCAGTTTAATACAGTTTTAAGAACTCTTCAGTTTGGTTTAGTATTTTTAATTACAACATAATATATTAGGTAAAGCATATTTTTAGTTAATATTTTTTACCGTATATTTTTAATATAATTTTTTATCGACAGATATTTGCCTGTCACACATTTTTCATCTTCTACACATAAAAATGTTATAGCATGTTTTTTTTTCATTTAACTTTTAATTGTTTTAGATTTATATATATTATTGTTATTTTTTTTTTTTTTACTTAAACATTGTGATTTAATTATTATACTTATAATACTGTTATTCAGATAGTTCTCTGTTATATTATATGTGCATAATATATATATTTATAAGAAAAACAATGATTTCGACTCATTCCATTTGTTAAAATTATCCATAACAATTCTATATTTGTCCCTACCAATATTAATGTTAATGCTTAATGTATGTAATGTATAATATGTACTTATTAGAATACTGTACACTTTTCAAGATTGTGATGTATTTTTGTATACAGACGGTAAGCAATAATAAATATTCAAATAATAAAATTACTGTTTTTGCTATGAAGAGGAGTGAGTACAACCTTGATCAGTTAATCGATACATGATATTATGACTCGATATTAATAACACTTTAAAAAGATAGAAATAGTTTTCTATCCATTTTTTCATACTAAACAATTGTGTATTGCGTTTAAATACAGAGTGATCCACTTAACTGGTTATTCTACTAATCATCTATTTCATTTTTTATACAGTTTAAAGTATTAATTTAAATTATCACAGCGGTCTTTTGTTGACAAATTATTATTTTTATTCACATTTGGAAGTAGAATGCTTTTCTTATGTTTATGCCGTATAGACATTGAGTATAAGATTAACTGAAAAAATGGTAATTGGTATCCTGCAAAATGTATGATCTATTGAATATTGACCAATAACTACTACTCTGCTACCTAACTTTTTTATGTTTAAAATTCGTATTCATGAATAAAAGATACATACCTAGGAGATATTTAGTACCTATACATAGATATTCTACATTTTTAATTATGAAAAATTAGGTTGTCGTTAGAAAAATTAAAAATCACCGTACACTGATAAAGACAATAAAATAATTACTCGTTTTCTTAAAATGTGATTTTGTAAAATATAAATATGAAATTAGTTATACTTCAGTCACACAAAAATCTACTTAGATAATAATTGTTGTTAAATATAACATAATAGATCATCTCGTTTGTGGTATGCATATTTATTATTTCCCAAGAACCTACAAACAATTATTTTAATCTCATTCGCTTTTATTTTTCATAGTTAATATTCCCAATAATTTCAATCGGTCCACGTGACCGCTTTGAATCGTCAACCGTCATATTCATGAATTTATGACTTATGTAGTAAATAGTGATATATATATATATATATAATATATTATTAAAATATAATTTTGTTTTAACTAAATAGGTACTGACGTATTGTTATGAAAAAATGAGCAAATCGGTTTTGTTTGAAATGCAAGATGCAATAATATGAATCGTGTTATTAACTATCATTAGTACTAATGGTGCTGCTAATAACCCTAAGTATTACAACGTCAATACTGTATTACTGTGTAATTAATCACATTTCCAGAAAAACGTTTTAAGTAAGTATTAGGTTGTTGTTGTGTAACATTTTTTTCACATTACGACAATAAGGTTTGTTCTTTCGTTGATAAATGCCGTGACTCGTAACAAACATTATCGACAATCTTAACTGCCCACAGTGAGTCCCGTGCTTGTTTTAATATTACAAAATATTTTAATCGTTGTTTTTATGGTATTTTTAACTATACTAGTTATTATTGTCTTTACGTTTGTTTATCTTTTAGTATATAAAATTTATTAAATTCACATACCGTTGCTGGGTTCGTTTTGACGTAGAAAGAATATAGATTTTTTCTCTTGTGTAAATGTGTAATAATTAAGCGTATGGCAGAGGACTTGCAGCATTTGCATATTTGATTTACACAATCTCAAAAATAGCAAAGAAACAAATACGTTTTATGCTAAGACAAAGCCAATATTATAATTTTATTCTGCATATAATATATAAATGCATATTTTGAAATTTTTTTGCTTTTCGGACTAGTACAACCAAATCATTTAAAAATAAGTGATTTCTAATCATAATGTTTATAATCATCATGTTTTCATATTAGGAATTTTAGTTAAAAGGACGTCGACCCGTGTGTGTCTCCGTCTCACACACGTCAAATTTTCTTTCATCAGTTTCAAGTGTGCTGTTATATGGTTTTGATATTAGAGTGAATTTTAGTATTAGGTATACAAGTTAAAGGTAAGATTACCTATTAACTAGATTCCTACGTAGACTTTTATTGGTATTATTATTTGTAAGTAAGTTATGACCTTTTTGAAACTGTACATTTTAAAATGATCATAACTTACTTAAAAGTAATAATAACTAATAACCTTTACATTTTAATAATTTTATAATAGGCCAATTCACTAAAATATAAAAATTAATAGCGAATTATTGAAACTGGTAAACGAACATTTTGCTATGTGTCTATGTCGTACACTCGTACGTGTGTAAGACGGAGGCAACGCATATTATTGGGTACGACATCCTCTTAATTTTTTTTTAATTTTTATCAAAGTATTATTTACCTATGAGTTTCCTATAGGAGCACTCGAGGTTGGCCTGTTAGATTCATTTTCCGTTTATTAATTAAATTTATAGATAGATAATTTTGACAAATGTAATCGATACGTGACCCTATACAGGCCCCTGATTTAATAAAATTAGGGCCAAGTTCACATTTTTTTGGGGGGCCCCTTAAGTCAAAAAGATGTTCTAGAAAAAATCTACATAGAGAGAGGGGAAATATTTACTTGGTCTAGTAAGTTAAGGACAGGTTTTATAAAGTTCTTGTGATTTATGGATAACAATTCATATTTACTGCCTTAATTCCTAATAATAAAAATAAATAGGTATACATATATATTATATTTATATATTGCAAAGTTCATAGTAGTCCTAGTATAATGAATAGATGGTATCTTATAAAGTTACATGCATGAATAAAATATAATAAAACAAATAAAGCTTTGTTCATAAGTTCACATTTGTTAGTGAGAAGAAATATTTTTTAAAAATGTAACTATTTCATAAAGCAAAAAAACAACAAGATATATAATATCAATATTTATCTAGAAAAGATTTCAACATCCCAGACAACCTGTACGAAGCAATTGGTCCATTTTCAAACTATCATAGCATAATCTTATATTTAAAAAAAATTGAATTGTACAACAACATATAATTATTTAGAAATAAGAAATAAGAATTATGTAGAAATTAACACATGTAAGCTAATAACCTATGTAGTTGATGCTTAACCAATAATATAAAAAAAAAAAAAAAATAATATTTATCTAATAATATTAGCCATAACACAATGCATTTAAATGAACACACATTATTTTAGATGGAAATGATAAACTCACAAGTTTAATAATCATATTATATTATATTTTATGTTTTAGTAACCTAGCACTTACCTAGTATTTTATTAAAGAATCGATTCATAGACCCCGACAGTATTTTTTTGTTCTTCTTTTCCTAATTTAATTTTACGCTTTTCCGTCCCGCTTAAATACTTCCGCGACATATTAGTTATTGCTTAGTGCCTAGGTACCATACTTTCAAAAGTTCAAAACAATTATATTTAAAAGTCTAAACAATATTCATGAAAAATTAAAAAAATAAATTTCAAATATTAACCATCACATTAATGCTCACCTATATTCAAATACACTTATACACACGAATACACGATAGCGAACAAATTTATGTATCGCGGTACTGACTGATATCAATATTGAACTGCTAATTGCTAAAGCATAATATTCATAATCATAAAATAAGATTATAAGGTAATAATATTACCATATTATGGTAAGGCGATCAGTGACGTACGAGTACAACGCTAACATATACGATAATATACGGCAAGTCGGCAACATTGGATTTCAATAACTAGGTATATATTTAGTTTATTTATAACATTTAATGTTTTTGCATTCATTTCCGTGAATAATTTGAATGAAGCATATAGGTAGGCGGTATATAATATTGTCAAAATCGAATGAAAACCAGTGGTTTTAAAAATGGTAATTGTGTGAGCGATATAGCGTCACCAATGACGGGTTAATCTTTAAATACTGGGCTCGAAGAAATCTATAAATAGTTATTAGGTATCAAATATTTCCGATGTTCAAACAATTTTCCCTTTTTATTATTTTGATATTTTGTGATTGTAACCGATTAGCACTGGGGTGTGGAATGACAAAAATAAACTGACAGTTTAATGATAAAAAATAAAAATATACTGAACTCTGAACATTGACAGTCGGTAATACATATTACAAAATAAATTTTTGTGGAATTAATTTAAAAAAAAACAATTTTCTACAACTTACGGAGACCGGGGGCCCCCAGAAATTGGGGGCCAAGTGCAAGTGTTCCATCTGCACTTGCGTAAATCAGGTACGGACACCCGACATATTCACATTTTACATTTGACGTGTTTCTAAACATTCGACTGCGCGTTCTGTTTGTGATTTATTTTATTTATACGGCCATGATATAACATAATTAAATTACAAAGGTAATCGTTACTCTTATTTTAGGCATTTTTTAAACTATTAATATTTTTCAATAATCGCTAGAAAACAATTTTCAGTGCATATTATAGAGTTTTTAAGTGCGCAATAGTGCTTGTATAAATAGTCCTTTTTAGAGCTATAAGTCCTCCGGCCTCTAACTCACCGAGTTATGCCTATTACAAATCGCATAAAACGAAAACTGGAAATCGATACCAATTTGTTGGACTTATTCGTTTATAGTTATTGCGACGATAATCGAATACGCACGGACGTACGGTGTAAAATATATTATTTGGTTGATCGGTTCGCATGAATAATTATAACGGTTCGACAAAAACATACGAGACGTTAAAAAACAGAATTCTAAAACCCGTTTTACGAAAAAAAGAAATCTAAAATCGTGTTCGATTCGTCGCCGCCCTAATACCTCGCTCGGTAAACAATTTACAGATTACACTATTATTATTATTATTTATAATAGTCGCAATCGTCATTAAAATATATTAATATACGAAGAATAAAACACGTTTTATAGTCATAAACGGCGGTCGATTGCAGGCGACGGACGCAGCGCCGTTCGAAAATTACGTCTACATCGATTATTTTTTGTTCGCCGCCATTCCCACTGCCGTCGTTATAGTAATACGAATCTCGATTATTATTAGCGGGGGGGTTGCTTGCCCGCACGTCGAAGCAGTACTTGGATTGTGCGAATATAATATAATAAATTATTATTAATTAATTTATTATATTAATAACGCTGTAATAATGCACGTCTCTCGGTTTTCATTCTTTCCAAGCCGGTGGTGCCCATTGTCGTGCGATAAACAATAATAACGCGCATTGTGCTGCTGTAGGACCCCCCGCCGACGGGTCGAAAAGGGTAAAAACGCGATGGAACGATAATAAAAATATTCTCAGGGTTGCCGGAGTCCTCAAGGACGACGAAATAAAGCTGAAAGCATCGCCGAAAACATTTGTGACGAATAGAAAAAAAAAAAAAAAGAGACGGTTACGGGTAGCTGGAAGGCTGATGCTGGACGCGCTCTCTACAACTAGTACGCCGTTGACCGTGGTCGTGGCGGTGGCGGAGGGGGTGTGAATATTTTGGGCGATAAACTCGCCGGTGAGAACGCCGCCTCGCCGTCGTCGTCGTCGGCCACAATAACAAAACGCTTGTGCGTCGGAGCGGCCGGTCCGACGCCCGAGCGGCGAGTAACGAGCATTGTTGGAATACTACTGCGCGTCGCGCCGCCGCCGCAGCTCGGTCGTCGTCGTCGCCGTCGCCGCGCGTTGATGTCATTGTTGTCGCCCGGCCCGCCGCCGCGTGCGTGCGTGTGACACGGCGAGTGTTTTTTTTCGACTCAACCTTGGGAAGCGGCGGCGGCGGCGGCGGCGACGACGACGACCGGGTTTTTGTTTTTCCCGATGTACAAACGGAAAACATTATTTTGTTGATCGAAACCCGGTGCGCATGCGCCGCGGCAACAACGCGCCGCGGCCGGCAGTTGTTCACTAAACATTGTTTTATAACGTGAACTAAGCCCAAGGCCGGTGCAGTTTGCCATCAACCATCGAAACGCGCGCCCGTTTCCGCCGCCGATTGCTCTGCTACTGTGGTGCCTCTCCTCTTGCGTCTTCTCCGTTGTCGGCCGGCCGGCGCAATAATATTGTTGTGATATATTTTTTACAACAACAACAATAACCGTCAGTATAATATTATTTTAAAAACATCCCGCCGCCGACGGTGTTGTTATTGTCATTCGTCCGTCCGGCGTTCGTTATCCGTCGGTTCTCAACACCGTCCACCGACCCCGCATGCGCGTGGCCGCCACTCGAACCGTCCGAGATTCGAAACGAAAACCCAACGGTTTTCCGCTCTCGTCCGTCGCACATCGAGCGAGGTCGCGGGGTGGTGGTGGTGGTGGTGTTCCGCGAACCCTGTGCTACCGGGGCGGCTATGGAGTGGTACCGGGAGCAGACCATTCAGCTGATCGACTTGTTCCGGAACCGTCCGGCCCTGTGGGACACCAGTTCGGTGCACTACCGTAACAAACGTATGAAGAACGAGTCCCTGGAGCAGATCAGCGCCAAGCTCAAGTGCCCCAAGGAGGAGATCGCCAAGAAGATATGCACGTTGCGCGTGCAGTTCAGCCGGGAGAACGTCAAGGTGAAACGGGCCCGGGAATCCGGCGGAACCGTTTACAACCCCAAGTGGTTCGGTTACCAGCTGCTGTGTTTCCTCAACGATCAGTCCCGGTACACGTCGCAGCCGATCAACAACTGTTCGCCGGGCGCCGCCACTGCTCCGGGGGCGTCCGGAGCCATGTCTGGCGGCATGGTCGCGCAAAACGTGAGTAACACTCTGTATTGATGTAACATTAATACCATCTCGGCGATGTCGTCGCTTTTTGTTGACCATCAAACTCGGAATAATTCCTTCAAAGGCATCGGTGAAATGCTTACGGCGTAACTCCGTCCGGTGATCTACTTGCAACACGCGTTGGATTGACCGGACGAGTATCAACCGGTAGTTTCAATAGTTGTAGGTGGGACCGCCGACGGTGAATCTATTGAGCTTTCTTACGGTTTACCCCCTCCCGCCATTTATAGACGAGACGTCTGCGCAGTCCTTTAACGAATGTCGTGTTACTTACGTTTGACAGTCGCTTGAGCTAGGACAGTAATACTAGTAATATTGTCTAATCGAAATATAAATTGAAGAGTGCGTCTTTCGACATGTAACAAAGATAGTCGTGATAATATAGGCACTTGTACCTACGTGTGATATGGTAGCCATGGTAAATTTAATTTTTTGCCCCGTCCCCGGAGGATTTAAGGCCCTACTGTATTGAAATCGACTTCTTCAAAATTCTGTACAGTCTTGCGAGAATATTTCGTTGCCAACAGTAGATTAACCGTCGTTGCAGCTAGTTTTTTTTCAACCTTGGGGGGGTGATCGTTGCGACGAAAACTGGAAATTATTTCGGAACCACGTAAGACCGGCGGTCGAGACGTAGGAAACTTTCGCGACTTGCTTCGTGTGGGGCGCACCGCTTTGTTGTGTACGTTGTCATCGTTACCGTTGCGAGTCTGCGACGCTTATCGCTCAGCGTAGACGGCGCGACGCTTGCGCTTGACGGTAAATAGTATCAGGCCGCCCCTAACGCCCGCCCACCACTGGTGCATGATGATTGCTCCGTCCGCTTGACGAGCACCGCGGGGTTCGTTCGGATCAGGGTGATACGCCAAGCGCGCCAAGTACGTTTTTACTCGCGAGTTTGAAAACCGTTCGTACCTGGACCATAATATTATATTATACGTAATTTGTTATAACAGATGATTATTAATAGTTTTTGGAAAAACCAGGTTGCTGAATGAAAAAAGGTTGAGTTTTGCGATTTTTAAATTATTATATGATTACAAATTCGCGAGGAGTTTTCTTTATTTTTATGTATGTGTGTAAACGAAACTTATCTTGGCGCCAATTTACAGAAATCTTAAATAGGGTGTGCTACATTTTTTTCAGTACAAATACAATATTACATAATATAACTTTAGGACGTAATAGATTATATATAAGATTTGATAACAATATTAACAACTATAATATCTATTATAAATGTATGGATTTTAAGACGTATAAACTATTTATAATATAAATAAATAATAGTATATTATAATATTTTCACCGCCCCTGGATCCACTTAACTAATTTATTTAGTATTTTAGTAATTCAATTTATAATAAAATAAAAAAATAATAAAAAAAATGTCCAGATTTTATTTAGTATAAAAACTTTGTAGTTATTTATTAGTAATTACTTACAATATTGTATACTATAAATAGAATTTATAACTAATAATTGGGGTAAATGTCAAGTCTGTATATATTACAATGTTGGTATACCTAGGTATATTATGTTGTTTTAAATTACAACAATTAAATAAAAACTTCTGGTAATTTCGAATTTACTAAATTATATCTGTAGAAATAAAATTAAATAGGTGACCCTTCAGTATACTATGGTCGTATGCGGTCTTACCTTACCGAATACCAGGTTAGGCCTTAAGAAACTACCGTAATTTCATGTACATTTTCGATATTTTACCCAAAACTTTTCAAACTCATTCAACCCTTAAAAGTTAAAATTAATATTATGTACAGTCACCAACCTACAAAGTACTAGGTAACTAAGACTAACTATGATTAACTCCTATTTAATTGTAACAAAAACACGTAATTATTCTAAAAACAATAAGCTGTAAAAAGTATTCTTGCCTTTGCACGCATAATTTGAAAGTTTGAAAGTATAATTTAGGTTGGCTATAATAAAAAAAAATATATATACAAATGGTTAAACGCTTTAACGTTGGACTGCGAGCTAGAAAATGTTGGTACAAAATACGGGAAAATCATTGAGTCTTATTTTTTAGAAAAATTATTCAAAAACATTATTTCCACTCGTTCGTTTTGTTCGAAATATTATTATTTTAATAATGCAGTTTAAAATCTATTACCGACAAAGGAGTTTATAATTAATTTTAGTACTAACTGGTGAAGTGTGCAATGTACCATCTGTTTTTTATTTACCATAATTTTTCTTAATTTTATTATATAATGATTTAAGACGTTTATCAGTGTACTAGCTGAACCCGTGCACTCCGTTGCTCGTAAAATTGGCAACTCTTAAAAAAATTATGATTATTCAACTCCTATTGGGTGTAACTCGCTGCAGTAGGTGCAACTTAGCCACCCTGGTAAGCAATCCGACTACGTCGAATCGCGGACAAAGTTCAATAACTTGATTTGATGAATGAATGGCAATCAATAATAAATAAATACTAATTTCTACTGTTGACTTTAACCAATGGCATCTATTTATAAAATAAATAAAAATAAAATATCGAATTTTCATCGTAAACCTCAAGATATCTGTTTGAGCATCTCTTTAAAAAGTGAATTTTGGCAAATCCTTTCTTATTGCACGGTGAAAATATGAGTCATCTATAGTCAATATAACCTTAAACTGAGAACCCCCCCCCCCCATTAAAAAAATCCTAGATCTACTACTGTTTTTACCGTACGATAATAATAATAACTATTTTACGTTAAAAACAAATCCCCCTATGGCCCTATATTAAAATATGTAAGCCATAATTTTTATTTATTCGTTTTCATTTTGTTAATATAATGTAAACAATGTCTTGAGTTTATATATTTCTTGTATATACATTTACTTTGTTCTTTACTTTGGGCCACGGCCCGTTTTGTTATAAAATAAATAAACTACATTTTTTGGCATTTTGCTAAGGAAATTCCCATGTTACCTTTCTAAGGTTAAGATTAAACTGTTGTATAAAATATTATATACATAGTCTCACACAATTGTCGCCACTATCCAGTGTTTTAAATTTAGAACATATTTTACAATAAAAATTATTAACTCCAATAAAAATAATTGTAAATTATGGTACAAGGGGACCTACGTGCATGTAATCGAACAGAACAGTAAAAACATCCTTATTTTATTTTACCTGTTAATCCTTAATATAGGACTGCGCGTCATATCGTGCTTATAATAGTGTCAATGTTGTTAAAAATAAATAGGCAATTCCTGTACATATTATAAGACCTAAAATGTAGGCCGTCTTTGTCCTTCTCAGTGCCGACTAATTCCGGTAATGAGCTTTCAGGTTCCTAATTATTACGCCCTGGTCCATCGGTTGAAGTGCAGCTTTAGTGTCGAGGGACATGAGTTCAATAAACTTCAACTGCAATAGTCAATAATGATTTTGCCGGACGCCGGTCCACAATTGATATTATGTAAAAAAAATATGACATTGTCTTTCTATAATAATGATCCATACATTTTATATTTTAACATAAAATAGCACATGTATTTTGGATATGAGGCAGTACAAAGATAAACTAAAACTTGGTTAAACAGCTGCTCAGCGGCTCTGTGCTGCGTGAACTTGTCTCGATTTTTATTATTTTCATTTTAAATGTTTTGTTGTCTATTTCTGAAAATATTCTGTCTATTATTTTTAAAACTAGCTTTCCGTCAATAGTAATATATAGTATTATGTCCAAGGTGTATATTGTCTTAATTTGATATTCTTACCTAAACGAACACGATCTCGTAATATGGACGTACCTAATTTTGTTTTTTCAAAAACCATGCATGGTATATTTTATACCTACATATAATAATAACATGTATTTATATAGTTCCGTAATGAATTGTAATAGACAATAGTATGTAAACGATCAAAATTAAGTAAAAACTACATTCATAACTTCTTAGTAAATGTATTCAATAATATTGTCGTTGTTATTAATATGGTAATGAGGTAATGTCGAAGTTACATAATATCGATCCTAAAACAATTCTTTATCAAACAATTTTTGTTATATATCATTATTTGTACAGTTGTACCACCGTAGTTATCGGAAAATATATAAAAATATCAATTTTTTCTTATTTATTATATACATACTTCTTTTTGATGTGACTCATTTTTACAAATTTTCCCATAATTTTTTTTGGAGAATACAAAAATCGTAGGCTTGAAAAATTTAGTTTCGTTCAGTTTAAACCACTCGTATATCAGCTATTCCTTGCAATTTTACAAATAAACAAACTTTCGGAATTATATTTTTAAATGAAATCGATAATTAATTAATTCCATAAAAGTTATCGAATACAAAGTATATTATCTAAGACGATATTTTTTATTTGTTTTATCAGACACATATTATACTGGTTTATTTATTTGCCTTTAAAGGGTGTTCATTATAAAATTACTGCCCATTTAATTTTAGCACACGGTTAGCTATGTGTATCAGTTAGGTTTCCGACCATTGCAATTTATTTTAACAAATAACAAACGAGTTTTATATAGATTTTGATGGTCGTTCAATTTTGTTGTCTTCGTTTCGTTGATATAAAACTAAACAGTAAACGTATACCATATTATACAGTATGTCCTATAACATTGAAGTGACTTTAAAGTTTCTATGTGGATCAAATTAGAAAGATGGTTTGTCGAAAGAGCCAAAGAGGTACAAAAGAAAACTGTTAGGACTTTAGTTTTAAGGTCTAAAACAATAACAACAAATGTAATAATTCAATTCGTCAAATACCGCCATCTGTTTTACCAAAGGTCCAACAAAACCTACGTATAACCTAACTCAGAACGTGATTTAGTGTAAACTTTAACTTTTCCAAGAAAACAATATTTCAAGCCCAGGTCGTTCGTCGCACCTTTAAATTATGATGCAATGAGTAGGGTAAAATAATATATTTTAGTTGCCTTTACATCCGTATACGGTGTACCCTCGGGTGTACCGGTTGGTTCTACGTTACACCCTCATGCGCTGTCTCCGTCTTACAAACACGTAACTATGCAAATTGCACGTTCTGCAGTTAATCCATTTAACTATGTTATGATAAATATTGGAACGAATTGACCTATTATCAAATTTAGAAGCGAGAACATTATCTTGTGAATCTCGTAGGTTTTTCTTATATTTTCATTTTAAAACAAGTTACGAATATTTTAAAATGCACATACAATTTACAGTTTTAAAATACTCATAACTTGCTTTAAAATATTAAAAAACCTGAGAGGTTCATTAGATAATATTCTCACTTATAAATGTCAATTCGCTCCAAATAACTCCAATATCAATCATAACAGAGTTAAATAGATTATTCAGCACGTACAATTTGCTGTTTTGCTTTTGTAAGACAGATACAACGCGTGCGAGTGTAGCGCCCTCTTAACAGTTAACATATGAATGCATTCATTATCTCGAAAAGTATTGGCGTTTCCTATTATTTGTTTTTGACCATTTTAAAATCATTAACACAACATTTTTGAAAATAAAATATTATAACTTTATAATTCATAGCAAAATTTTCTGAGAATTTCGATATATTCAAACAAGTAAGTAGTCAATTAGTTACAACCAAAATTAGTTTAAAGTTAAGGTGAGCGCAGTAGAGTGGCACGGGGACAGGGGTACCAAAAAAAAAATAAGGTTCACTATACTCCTCTCGTCTTAACTATAAATACTTAAAAACTAACCTAACAACTTTTTTTGTACTTCGACACTTTCAAAACAATATTCTATCAATTATAGAAAATACCTAAAATATAAAAAAATAACAATTCAAATTATAAAGATAAAAACTAGAAAAATTATAATTTTTTCCAAAATTTTGTTTGGTATAAATATTTTCAATGACGTTTAAACTTTTCGAAGTGATATATGTTAGCTGTTAAAATAATCACCCAATATAATAGATGATTATTTATAGATTTTTTTCACAAGCAATGTACAATTTGTGTCATTAGATCGGCTAAAGCCTAAAAGTAACAAATAATATAATAGGTAACATTATTTTTATGAAAAAAACCACCCATATTGATAACACTTATTCCTATGATTACTTAATTATTATAATATATTTTATACTATTTTTGTTTTACATAGAATTTGTTTCATTATTATAACAGTTCAAGGCACCACTTACACTTTACCTTACCAGTACTACCAGTACCAGGTATAGTAGCGGAGGCCAAATTTTGACAAGGAGATTCGAACGAGTACTTAGGTGGTTGTAAAATCTTTTAAAAGAACTTTTAGTTTCATCGCTTATTGTTTTTAGTTTTAGGTCTGAATGTAGGGAAAAATTTGAGATGATGGGAGGTGCATGGGTCGAATCTTTCGGTGTGCCTAAGTTTGATTGGGTTATTAATAGTAACTATTAGGTACCTATAGTAACTACTTTCTATAAATAAATAACAATTTAATAAAGTATAGGTATATATTAATAAGTTTAGACACACGCTTATTAAATTTCACTCCATCAGTTGTTGCAAGTTTCTGTATTTTCGTACATCCTAAGTTTCCGTTATAGTGTTTTAAAAAAAAAAATAATTTTTTGAATTACGTTGTCTAAAGTTCTGTCGTCGACCACGCCACTTATTTTTACTTCTTACTCGCTTCAAATTAATCTCAATGTCATGCTTCCTTATTGATTTATTAAAACTTAATAAATAAAAATTTAATATACATAATTTAAAAACTGTTGTTGGGATCCTCATTTATATACAGTCATTACGCATTACTATATTGTTCAATTACATAAACAAATTCAGTTTGTTTGGTTTCTACTATTCTTCTGTTAAAAACATCACATGCAATTAACTAATCATTAAATCTTTGTGTACTCTATAGAGTATACACTGTCTTGAGAGATCTATTTATGATGAATCATTGCTGTATCCTTGACCTCTGGTCGAACTACTAATTTTGTTTGAAAAATTGAGTATTACATAATTTGTGAATCTCTTTAGTTACAGCGATCAAATGCGTGGATTTACATGAGTAAACTTACACTACTAAAATTAACAAATTATTTGACATCGGAGGTACTATTTTTATCTAGTTCCAAACTAGGTATATATGGATTATAGACATATTATATTTTGTATTGATAATATGATAACTAATGTTTATTTTACAACTAGAAATAAGTTAAGAGACTGGATATTTTTTTATGTTTCTTTAATATTCCATCGTTGATATACATCACTTACCTACGCACATATATAATGTTTTCATCGTAACGTTTTATTGTTTTCTGGATACAAATACTTTATAGAAGTCGGTTCAATCTCTCACAAATTCTTCGTCCTAATGGACCATTATAATTTCATATAACATAATATCAAATACATACATGAGCCTTACATTTTTTCCATACTTGTCGGCGACCATAATAACTTTCTTTTATATTCCCTTATGTATAATATGCGTACCTATGTGGCTATGCCTGACCAGCACCATTTTTTTAAAAATAATTTTATGTGTATACATTTTTATTTGTCTCAAATGCCTTAAACCAGTATCAATTAAAAAAAAAAATACACAAAAATCATAGGTATTCCAACAATGTATTAACCTTTAAGCTCGACTATAAAAACCATCCTGGGCGTTCTCAATAATCCACTCTCTACAGGCAATTATAATAATATAAGATATGGCAATTATCTATTAACTATATGAGTAACTATATTATAACTTTTAAAAGCGTAATGGATGAGTGAAACTAAACTAGTACCTAGATCAATTAATATTATTACTTTTTTTTATGTTTATGTATGCAATTAGTTGTATAAACAAAAACTGTAATCGTATGGTGGGTTATTAATAGCCCAGTTAATAGTTAAGACACAGTATTACAATATATTATTATTTATCATATATACTTCGAGTTATAATTTAATCTTCTTTTTTGGCTCACTGATGAGTGATGACATGTAGATGACTAATGAAGAGTAATGAATATCTAGAGAACGCTGTACTCGCTTGAGTTGTTTCCGTATTACAAACGTACAACATATAGTCAACATAACAAACTTGCGTTCATAAGAACCAATGTTGTTTTGGTTGCTTTATTACTAATGTGAATTGCCATATTATTATCAAGATGAGGTGACGTAGGCTGAATGATTTCCATTTTATGAGTTAGGTACTCGTAGTTGTGAAACTGCTATTTTTATGCTGCTTGGAATCCTTAGTTATTATTATTTATTGTAGATACTTTCTTTTTTAATTTCAAGACCTTGTGTACCAGCTACAGCCCACAAATATATTTTTTATAATTTTAACGGAGTCTTAAAAATTCTAAATGTGGTTTTCAAATTTTTTTAAATTTTGAACGAGTATAAAAAAATACGATTTGATGAACAATAAACCAGGACACGCGTCCATATCGTTGGTATCTAACAGAGTGTGAATAGGGATTTTCCTATGTGTCCTAGTTGCTGGCCCCAAGACCCAGAAATTCACCCCTTTTTTTTATTGATGCTTGTCTGTTTGTTATTTATATAGACTCAGAAACTGCTAGACAGTTTTCAACAAAAGTTATATCAATAGATTCCTAGAAACTCGGGGAGTGCTTATATCTTATTTTTTAAACCCCTATATTATGTTGCTATAATTGGTGGCACTCACGCATGAATTTAATTTTGGCTCACGCTAATTGAATATTTTTTTGTTTATTTATATGGTTACTGTTGGTTAATAGTGGTTATAGATAATAAAATAGTTATTATGATTTGATATAATTTTCTGTATTGTATTATATCTTGTCATTTCGATTTCAGCTAATAAAGCTATTAAAATGTAAAATGTAAAATTGTGTAATAGTTATTATAGGCAACATGTATAAGTAATGCAAAGTTGAGGTTTATGAATTCAAAAAATAATCGACTGATTTTTTAACAAAAATTGGGAATATTTCATCTAAAACAAAATGGAAACTATAGATATAGATTTGATCGGATAATTATATCTTGATTACGTAAATGCAAACCCACAATTTTTAACCTGCAATGGCACCAAATTTTTTACACATTATTTGCAAAGATACCTGTCGTTAGACTAAGAGTATTATAAGGGTAAAACAGCTATTATAATGTATAAAAGGCAAAGTGAGTGTGTGAGATTTTTAAGCGAAGTCAGTTTTTGAAAAAAAAAATTTTTATTTTTAGTTTAACTCTAAAATAAATAACTGAATATAGATGAAATTTTCAATGAATGTTTATATTAACAGTTTCCATGCACCATAACATTTTTTAGTTTTATTAGTTTTTTTTTTGAACTATTGCCGATACAACATTTTCCGGTCGGTTAAAATACTTGAAAATGTAATACAACTTTTCTCAAAAGTTAATGTTTGTGGAAATTAAAAAGTTGACTTAAAAGTTAAGCGTAACGTAACACAATAATTTTTTATGCGTGCCTGAAGTTAAAATGTTGACAAAATTCATCAAAATCACAAAAATCGTAATATTATTTCGAGTTAAAAATTCATTAAGAATGTTCTATTTATATCTAAGCTTTGAAAAATTAATATAAGATTCCCCTTTAAGTTTTCCTACATTTGAAAAAAAAAGTTCTAAAAATATCAATAAAATTGTTTTAATGTTTGTATAATGAATACTAAGTTTCTTATAAGTATTTTTATAATAGCAGTTGATAAATATTAAATATATCTATAGGCAAGTTTTTTTTTTATTTAAAGTTCAAATTTTAACAAAATTTATCAAAATTTCGAAAAGTATCAATTATTTTAATTAACAAATAATAAAATCAAAAGATTTTTATAACTAAGCATTGAAAGTTTAAAACAGATTCTTATAAATAGTTCATACAGTAACCAAAAAATTCTAAAAAATATATAAACAAAGTTATTTGTCACAGATGACAAATTTTAAATTTAAATTTGGACAACATTATATATTAAATCCATTAAAAATATTATTCGTGGGTTTATGAAACTTTTAAAATATATTATTATATTTTATACACACAGTGGCATTTTCAAATGTAATTTTTTTAGGCAAAAACTAATGCTCAGTACTAAAATTAATTACTTTAACCACAATAATATCATAAAATATACCTACTTTGTTATATTATAGTCTGACAGTCCAGTGACTGTTAATTTTAAAAGCAAAGACTCCGTTTTTCGTATACAATGATTTTATATCGTTGAATTCAAATTTAACACCATCCGATACAGTAACCAACTGTACAGTAGAGCGGCACTCGCTTTTTATTTCCATTTTAACATTACGTTTTATATTTTCTACAGTAAAACCTACTACACTATAGTTTGTAAATATATATGTTTACAACACACACCAGTTTCAAACAATTTTTTCTTGCTCACAGTTATATAAACGGCTGTTTAAAATTGTATGTTGTATAAAATTAGATTAGAACATATTATTAGTATAATATGCTCGTATATCTGTTTTAGGTATTTTTCATACTATAAACGTTAAATCGTAATAAAAATGTAAAGCTTAACGTTAATTATTATATACTTACAGTATGTGTATACATATATATATATATATACATTACTTGACAAACAATACCAAACACTAATGATGCTGTCAATAAGTTATATATAGGAACAGTAAGTTATTAGTAGTATGTACCTATATTTAAAGTACTTTTATAGCACTATATTGTCTATTACATATCTTTTAACTTAAGTCCATTACCCTTTTACTATTATAGCCTTATTACTTTACTTATTACTTGAGCTAAATGATTAGAGTTATAATCTATATACATAAAAATTAATGTTTGTACGTGTGTGTCCTCTATGCATTCCTAAACGGCTGGATCGATTGCGATACAATTTGATATAGAGATAGATTAGACCACTGGGAAGAAGATAGGCTAATTTAAAAAGGGTAAATTCCATCCCGGGGAGGTACTCAAACAGGGATTATGAAATTTACGATGAAAATATTTGTTTGTAAATGGTTGCTATTGGTCTTAATAATAATTATTATAATTAAAGCGAAAAACCTGTTGGCGCAGTGGCACTTCTATATGTATTTTAGTTCGGAATGTCTGAAGTTGAACCACGGTATCGTTCTTTTTTTTTTCATCGTATTTTGTATTAATCCGCCGTAATTTGAATTAAATAAAAACAACAAACTTGGTATAACTTTGATATTTTAGAATTAAATTATACACTTACATACAAACCACACAGTGTCCGCGATCTACCGCAGGTAGATTGCCTGCCTAATAATATACTACTGCGAATCTCACGGACAACGCCGGTCGAGGTGGCCATACATTCAAATATAATATCTTTTACACTTAAAAAGAAATTTCTTCCACAGCGTGTTACACCCGAAAAGAGTTAACAATCAGAATTTTTTCCTACAGGTAATTCAGCTAGTATCTATATATTATATAATATAAAGACTGTCGACCGTTGTTATTTTTAATGTCAAATAAAATATGACATTATATACATATATTTGTATTTGCCGTGTCTTTCGAAACATACTAAAGTAAAAATCGCGTTTGTATATCTCACGCAAATTTTAGATAAATTAAAATTATGTTTTTAGTGATGAAATAAAAATGTGCTTGTAATATTTTAAATACTATTCAAGTCGGCATATACTTATATTATTGTTTATTTGTAGGGTGGATAAATTACCTATAGGAGTCAGGGAGTGAAATTAGCAATATAGGAAACTACCATGACCTCACTACCTACTTTATTTATTACTAATATTTTCTTATTAGAGACATAGTGAAACGTTTAACGATTCTGTCAGATTATTATTATCAAAACAATAATAGCATTATATTTTTTTAAGATTTATTAAACACAATCGCTCTACAAAAACACTCTACAATCGCAAATTTATGCATCACTATGGTGCTTAGGGGAGCTTAGCTGCTTAGCCCCCCTCCCCCAAAAAAAAAAAAAAAAAATATTGAATGCACCCTCAAAATGTTTGAACATTTTTCAAAGCCCCCACTTCTTATTTTGTAAAGAAAAATGTTGCTCCCCTCCCCTCTAAAATACAATCAAATTTTCGCATATGATGAATTTCGACTTTGGCACCTGCCAATAAAACAATAGGTACTAATAAAGCTGCGGTCACACATGATATAATTAAACGCGATATTTGCTATTTATAGATGCTTTCCCGACAGTGTACTGTCTGCAGTTGTCACCATACGAACTCTCCGATAATTACTATCACCCTATCTACTATTACGATAGTAACTATCGCTTTTTTCCTATCGTCGTGTGACCGCGGTCTTAATCGATTTTTAAGTAATACATATATTGATAAGCCCACAATAATATAAATGTAATATAGGAATATAGGGTTTAAATAAATTAAATTTTACATCAATGTAAAGTTGTTTGATTTATAAGTTATAAAATATTTTTACTAGGACACAGGCCCATGGCGGTCAAAAGGTGGGGGAGATATGGATGATTTTTTTAACATGCGCTATTTGATTATTAAAAATATAATTTATGGTTATCAGCTCTTAAACATTGAAAAAAGGTCATGAGAGAGGAGTCTATCCCCCTCATCTCCCCTCCTCGTTTTACCACCGGTGGTAGGACACTAGGTACTTATAAATTAAACCATTAAGTTATTTACTATAATACATTTTATATATTATGTCCAATAAGATCTCAATGTTCAAAAAAAAAAAAAAAAATAATGCAAACGTTAATAGGTACTAATATATTATAATTGATTATTGCTATTGCATATTTTATATTTTAGAAAATCTATCCGAAATGTTTTATAATTTAAATTAGTGAAGTTAATAACCTTGACTATCCTTAATCGGGAATGACTCATAATGACAATAGTTATTCTGCCGTGTTATTCCCCGATATAGTTAATAACATAATTAAAATAATTAATTTCTTATATATTTATGCGTATTGTATTATAAAAGGTTATAATATGCTAATAAACATTATAATAAATAATAATTTATAATAAAGCTACATGCCTATTATATGTTATTTAAAATACATTTTTTTTTACTGGTCTTGAAATTATTCATTTCAGCTTCGACAACTATAAGGCCATTATTGCATTACATATTTTGAGGTGAATAGAATAAAAAATAAATAAATAAATATAATAAAATACAATTTACATTGTTTGATTCAGGGTGGTCCTACCATTTATAGTTGACGGGCCGATTTACACTTTCATAAATACACATTCTGGGGGCCGCAAAATGAAAAAAAATCTCTCACCACGAGAATTTGAATTCGCTGCGGCTGCTAATTGCTATACAAACACGATACCTAAATACGTACGTTGCGAGGTGAATTTAAACATGGTTTTGGACATTACTCATTGCACTTACGTCTTGGAGTAATTTTTTTTTATTATAAATCTTCTAGGCTTTGAGGGCCTTATATAGCCAATATGCTAATATAGTAATATCCGATATTGTTTTTTTGTACACATTATGTTGTCTAACGCATTATCAAAGCGTACCTATATTCTTAAATTCGTCACACCAAAAATTATTCATTTTTTATCATTCTTTCGATTCACCGTTCTTTGTATAAATGCATTTTCTATACAATAACAACAATTCATCAATTAATTATCATAATATGGACAAACATTTGAATCGATATTGATCGTAGCAATTTTGTGTACGGTATTTCTAAAGTTATAACTTATAAACGTATACTTATTATGAGTTATGATTTCAAATAACTGGACTCTATACTATGCAGTTTTCTTGTTTAATGTTACTATTAATTTCGTCTTACTAAGTCGCTTAAAAAGTACGATTAACAAAAATCAATTTTATCAAAACATTACAATGTTAATTAATTCTTTCTAAAAATATATAAATGTGTGGAATGTGGATTCTATAATGTAGGTAATCTATGATCTAAAACTACTTAATTTCATATTATCGTTAAAAACGAACTTATCTTTTATTGGTGACGTTTAATTGTTTTGGGTATAATATTTGCAATGGCTGTTTTTGTATGTTGTATTGTACATGCTATAGTAGTATAGTTTCTATAAGTGTTACTAATTACTATATAATATAATATATATATTATATATACAATATACAGTCCTTCAGTCCTTATTTGCTACAAAATGAAGCTACCAATTGGTAATTACACGATTTAAATAATGAAATGAGTAATGCAAACTTTGTTGATTAGAATAAATGGTTTGAAAAATAAATAGAAAATGTTAATTGAAGTATTAATTAATTTGTTGTAAGTCATTACTCATTAGCTTATTATTTGTTAATATACCTAATAACAATTTTCATTCGGCGGTGACCTACAATTTAGCTTTTAGGTACCTACTCGTTTTATTAAAACTTCTATTTACTTAGATTTCGTATTTGTATGACTGAAAACCCAATTTCATTTAATATTTAATAATCATTCAAAATTTAATAAATTCGTAATAACAGCATAAATATTCATCACAGTTGAAAGATAATATCTTTTTTCATTGCGTGAAATGGGTATATTTAAACTATAAACGAATTGAAAAATAAATGTTTACAATATTTTGTACATATTTTATTATAAATAGTACATACAATATAATTTATTTTATTTATAATAAGATGTAAGGTAAGGTGCTCAATTGTAATTATTTTTACATGTAAGATATTATATTGTATAGTGTATACTATGTAGAATATCGACATATTTTATTAATACACAATATATATAATTTATGATTCATAAGTAATAACAATAATAACTTTATTTTACCAATAATATATAAAAATATATAATATTACAGTTTATAATGGTCTATACCTACTAAAGCTGTGGTGTGAGCGTGAATGTATGTGGTATAATTAAATGGATTTTGGATTTTTTATAGGAATTATCACGAGTTGGTGCCTGTTTCTGTCATTTTTTAACTAAAAATAAATTTATATGAAGGCAAATCACATCCAGTTATTGTAATTGCCTATGTAGAGTTAAAAAGTTTACTCCCAGCCATGCATTTATTCTCAGAACCTATTGATATAATTCACAAACGGCAAATCAGTTTTATAAATCTTCCAGTTCCGACACACGCATATTCTTCAATAAATTTTACCATTTAATGTTATATCATACTCTACCGTGGTTAATTAAAAAATATTATATAAAATATTTTCGCTATTTACGAAAATAATTGCTACAAATACCTACAATAATTATGAATATATATCAAACCTAGCATGATAAATATGTTTAAGCGCAGTCATCGAAATCTGTTCATAACTTATTGATGTACCTATGATAAATTTGATAATACAATTCAACGAATTAAGGTACGTGAAGAATAATTGTAAGTTAAGGAAATGTATTTGTTGATATAAGAGTTTGAAATAATTATATTTCCATTTTAATAATTAATGGGTATTATTGACCTAAAGTTTAAACTTGAAATTTATCATTTTTGAAATTTTGTTTGTATGCCGTGTAATATTTCAACGATATGACTTTCGACATCTAAAGTCATCATATTAATATATTATTATAATTCATACATAACGATAACAAGTATAAGTAGGATCGAAGAATTCAGATAAATGTCTTCATAATGACCCACTCAAAATATTCAAATTATATAGAAACCTTAAAAGAATATATTTTCCATATTGTGGAGATGTATATAGTCCTGCACTTGCTGTGACGATTTCCAGCAGTTTAATTTGGTTGGTACTTTGTTTTATTTCACTGTTGCTTTAAAATTATGCAGTCATTTTGTAGTAAATTAATATCATTCATTATAATATTGTATTTATTTATATTTCATGTATAATGTATATAGTATATATTATAATATATATTGATGTTAGTTCATAATTTATTCCACAACATTACGTGACCTTTATGGCTTCTATTTTTATATCAACCGCATAAAAACCAATGTAACGATCGTAATTAATAAACAAAAAATACGATACCTATAGGCATAACACTAAAAATATAACTATCAAAATGACTTACTTGAGGACGGCTGTAATAAGAATCGGTGCGCAATAAATTTTAGTAGTGTCTCCGCCGTTGTGGCGTCAGTGCGTCACACAAGTTTTCCTAAAAACCTTATCGATTTATAACCATTGGACCTACTATTCTAAACGCAATTAAAATATATAAACGATTGGACAGTTAAATATTGGGTTTGTTTTTAGAGATCATTAAAACATGGATGAAATTAAAATTTTTTTCTAGCTACGACGTCCGTAAAACGTTTTATGACTAACGTAGTAACGCAAACACAATTTGTTAAGACATTTTATACATACAAAGTTCAAATGAACGAAATTTTGAAATTTTTCGAAACATATTAAAATTAAATTTATGATATTAATCATAAGTCTGCACTGTTAATATAATGCGACAGTTTTTTTTAATTGGTCCATTTGTTTCTACGACCATCATCATGAGAGGTGAGGCAAACCATCATCATCATTAAGCCATCTAAATTAGGTATGTTGGAAATACGAAAACGTGTCTATGAACAATAATTGCTCAATAATCAAAACTCAAAAGTGATTTATTTAAAACGTCCTTTTTTCATTTCGCCTTATCAATTAGAAATTATAACAGTCATCGTTACTATTGCACTGCACAGTTTCTTATATTATACGATTATAATACGAACAATTAATTATACAGGCGTATTCAGTTACCTACGTACGAATGAACATTTAATGTATAAGATTTTTTTTTTAATGTGATCGGCCTCACATAATATGGTTAGGTTTTTTGAAAATGAAATCCATTTTCTTTCACAGTTTTCCAGACTACCGCAGTACCGCGCTGTAACAGCTGACAGCTGACACTGCTGCACGCTAATTGATAGCACATCCCACAGATTTCCATGATGTAGTGTTGTTCTACGGTGTGAGCATGACAAAATATATTATATATTTTGTCATGGGTGTGAGGTCAGCGACACGTCCAAACACGACTGATAAATTAACCACCACAGGATTATCATGTGCGTTCAACTGATAACGTTTCTTTAGAAATCGATGAGACGGTATTATCACGGAACATCCCGACATTGTTTTCTGGTAGCCCGGAATGATTCAGGATTATTTTTATTTTTTATTACTGCGAACATATACGAGTGAGTATCGTTGTCGCAAGTTGCGGCCTTAAACCATTGAGGCAGCTGCTGCTGCTTTTGTTGTGGTCGTCATCTGATCGGGTTCCAAACGAACGCACGATCTACAATTTACAAAGGAATCAACCGCAACGAATGATCATGAAAACGACCGGTAGGAGAAAACACCCCGTGTGGACTCATTTCGATGAAATCACCTCTGTAGGAAAATCGAAACGAGCCGTGTGCAAGGATTGTAAACTGTCAATAGTGGCATTAGTCGAAAGGATGATAAAACACAAGATTGTCTGTGCACCGCTCATTAATGAAGACAACATTTTTGAAAAAAAGTATAGCATCTATGATCCAGTGGAAAATAATAGCATACCAACTACAAATTCTTGGAAAGACTTATCATCGCATTCCAATTTTGAACACGGTAACTTGAATGATAAAAATGAAAACATGAGAAGTTACTAGTATGCAGTATTATAGGGCCTAAAGTTAACATCTGTTTGTATTTTTTTATTGCCTTAACTGGTAGAATATCTATTCGCTAAGGCATATAGATATTAGATATGGTTTACACATATGAGTAGTATCATTCGATCATTGATTTTATAATAGTAATAGTCTATTATAAAACCAATGTTAGTCATCTTATGCAATATAGAATTTTATGTTTAATTATTTTATTTACAGTGGCCAAAAGTACAAAATATGTACCTTTGTCATTGCCGATAAATCACTCTGATAAACAGAAATTTGAAACATGTAGTAAAATTATAAATTCCGAAAGAAATAAACTTGATGGTCAGGGGGCCAGGATGATTTATGCAACTAATTCTTTGAAAATTATCAAACACCCAGAGTTCAGACCAATGATTGAAATGTTACGGCCAGAGTATAAAATACAAAATGGTTTCAATATAGCTAACAAGTTAGTAAGTAAAACTCATAACAAACATTCGCATGATGCATGCTTTTTGTATAAGTCCATATGAATACTCATTGGTCATTGATGAATGATCAAGACGTGTACTTTTGTAACAATTGACAATTTGTAATACTGAGAAACAAACTGTACATCTGATTGAGAATTATGACACAAAAGTGAAAAGGCCAATTGCATGTCTGCATACCTATAAATCTGCAGGCAATCTCAAGCATGACATCTGTGATCTAGCTGCAAAATCTATTTGGAAAACATTCATAATAAATTGTAAACTACTTTAGTAGCCAGTACAGGGAAATGCATAAAATCTAGCTCAACATGCCAATTTGGAAAGCATTGATATTCTTACCTACATGTGTTATTTACATACATTCAATTTTTGTTGGCAATAGATTATCAAATACCAGCCATATTCTTCAAGAGTGTTCTTATTGTTTATTATGTGACTTTAAATCGCACAATTTCACGAATATGTCATACATTTTTTTCTAAGTTAAAACAATGCAGTATTAGGATGATCAGATTTTGAATGGCTAATAAACCTGAACACTATTTAATGAACATTTTAGGTCAATGATTTGCATAGATATAAATCACAGAGAACAGCCTTTATCCGAGTAGCCTATTAGCCCCCCCCCCCAAAAAAAAAAATATATACAGTTATTTTAACTGTGTGGGATCAAATCCCCCTAATCCTAGTTAAAAATGTTTGTCCCATGACAAAATAGTTAGGTATTATCACAGTTAGGTTAGATGCTAACCTTTTTTTTTGGTACCCATTCTCCACTCTTTACTTCTCTTATATTGTAGTTTTCCACTTCTTATTAGCTGTCAATCATATAAACTATAACCGCTTTAATGATACCTATCTATTTTGTCATGGTGAGCTCCCCTGAAATATCAATATACCTATGATGTTTTGAAGGAAAAAAACTAGAAATTTGTCAATTCAATAAAGGCATAAATCCTTAGAATATAAATTATAATATAGATATCCTGAAGATATTATTATGTTTATAGTATTGCAAATTGTAATAAAAAAAATATGTAAAAACTTCTGTGTGGTGTATTAGTGTAAACTGTAAACCATTGGGAAAAACTAAACAGATAAATGAACATATGTTCTGTTGAATAAACAGCTACATTTGGCTATGTTTGAGTAGTAAAAATATATTTTTTAGTTTTGGTATTATAAAGTAAAGTAAGAAAAAGATTATAATATACTGAAAATGCATTTAAATAGCAATCAAACTTGTTACCATATAATATTGGATAGTTTAAACTCAAATGTATAATAAAATTGTAAGCATATTAAGACTAAAGTCAATGTTAAATAGACAATAGTAATGTTAGGTACTAATTAATTAAATACTTATCAATATACAATTAATAAAGAACTTGCTTTTTTACTTACCCGAGTATTTTGGTTTACTATTGGTAATTTTATATTTAATTCTTATACCTTGTATTGGAAAGGCGTTATCATTTTTCAAAATATTCTGTTTTAAGTTATTGATTATCTTCAAGTTAGGTAATTTTAACAAATTTGAAAAGTACTATAATTGTTTTATGTTGTGACCAATTATTCCATCCTGCTCAGTGCTCTTGTTAATAAAAAATATATCAAATTATTGTGTCTAAAATAATTAGATAGTCAGTAGCTAAAAAAATAATTTAGCTACTGGCCATAGACAAGTATATTACACGGAGTAACAGAAAGACAACAGATAAAAAATGAAAAAGGTGGGAAAGTGGGTCACTGTAATGGATGTGTTAAATTTGAATTCAATTATACAAGAAAAACAATTTTGAGCAAAAACGACTGTCAGCTTATTGCCTATATTAGTATATTACTAAGTATGTTTTATAATATTATTATTTATTACTGTTGAAATCATTTTTCTTCTATTAGTAATACAAGTAATTTAATAACGGTTTTATCGTCAAATATTTTCTAAAAATTAGATTTACAAATTGACTAATTTGAAATTTAATTTAATTTAATTACAATTTTTTTATTGTTAGTATTATAAAATACAAATTGTGTACTGTACCTTTAAGCACAAGCGTCAATATGTATAAAATTAAATTTTAAATATTGATTAAAACAAAAGTTATTTAATTTGTCAGGTTATTTTGTGTTACCTTTATATAGATTGTAAATGTCATAAAGTCATATTAAAAATGTAAAAATATTATGTTTCAGCAAGCGGACGCAGAAAATCAACATTTTAATTGGAGTCAAACATCTGAGGACAGTTATGCAGAAGCAAATGACACAAATGCAAGTGGCTATGAGGCGGACAGTGTGCTGGCTTCAATGATGCATGAGTCCATGGACGACTACCATAACCAGGAACCAATTGTGGATGTCCAGGAGCCACAAACGTGGTCATCGTGTAGAAAATACCGCGGTATACAGCCAGTAACTGGCGGAGACTATTCAGACGATGATGGTGGAGGCTACAGTAGCAGGAAAATGATGCGAATGTCTAGGCCTGATGCACCTTCTGACGAGTTTAATACATTCTCAGACTATGTGGCTGAACGGATGCGTAACCTTAAAGCCGACAAAGCTCTACAACTAATGGCCCGACGAGACATTGAACAAGTATTGTTCAAGTATGAAATGAAGTTGTTGGAGCAGAAGAGAGATTCACAACAACACCAACAACCCGACACTGAGGCGGCCACTACGTCAAAGTCCATTTCACCATCACCTGTCAGTGACCTGGAACAACAGTAGACCTTAATTATATTGACATATACTACATTGTTTACTAGGTGGTTATAACTAGTCTTTCAGGACCAGCATCCATTTCTGTACATTGTTTAAAATAATATTAATATTGA
Source organism: Nasonovia ribisnigri (assembly GCA_027563435.1). NCBI lineage: Eukaryota > Metazoa > Arthropoda > Insecta > Hemiptera > Aphididae > Nasonovia > Nasonovia ribisnigri. The sequence continues at coordinate 8,257 of JANEHU010000384.1, read as the reverse complement.
ATAATGCTACAGGGAGAACTATTAATGCTCACGTTAACCCTGGAGTTATACATATTATATTTTAGACATTTGTTTACAGCCAACAATTTTGTTTATGTTACTATGTAAACTTAAAGACAATTTATATACATAATATTGATTCCTATATATTTCTATTATTATTAAATGTATGTATTTCTAATAAAACATTTTAAACTATAAGAGAATGATTTGATTACATGCAAAAATTGCCTAATCAATTAGGCCAACTCTGAAACCTTATTTATCTTGTTTCTTGTGTAGCTGAATATTGAATTTTATATAAACAGTCAATATTTAAAACATGAATAAAACTCAGCTATATTCACGTTCATACTAACCACTATACAGAGGCATAGCCAGGGGCTCAGGGGTTAACCCCTCCCCCATACAAAATTCCTGGCTGTACCACTGCCACTAGGTACATTAAAGTTGTATAACTATTAATCAATTAATTAATGATAATGCATAAAAGAAATTTCTATAAATTATTTATAAATTATAATAGTATATATATTTGTAATTTGAATTCTTATTCGATCGCTGTTATGATGTTTTATAACAATTAATGCAGAAGTTATACTTTCAATCTATAAATAAATCAAGCTTATAACGCAATTTGAATAACCTAACTATACACATAATTTCCTGATAAACATAATTATTACACTTCATATCATTTTTTGTTTTTTAAAATTTAAGTTTTGAGGAGTGTGTCTGAGAAAGAAAATGAAACTTCTTATTCTGAAATGGAAACCCAAAGCATACATATATTATAACTTAATTTTTCATCTGTAGAATGATTTATCTCTTTTGATATGATATACTCCATATTAGTAAATGATTGTAAAATGGACAAGAGTGAAGAGTTTAATATTCCAGGTAGTTGTTGCAGGACACCATCACAATATAATTATAATTGAAGTGAAGTATCTTACTTTTAAATTTCAACTGTCATAGGATCGTTAAACAAATTTGTACATACAATCTACATAGGATTACGAGAGTATAGCCATCTTTATTTTTTATTGCCTTACAGGTATAATTGTTCATTTAAACATGTACTCAAATCAGTGGCAGCTCTAGGGTTTGATTTTTTTTGAGGGGAAAAGGAGGTATAAACCACAATTTTATTTTTGATATTTCATGATAAGTTCCGGTAATATTGAAATATATTTAAATGCTTCAAAATCAATACAATATAAAACCCAGTATTTGGACGTTGAAGTTTCCCCCTTGAATCAATACATAATTTTTTACACATAATAATAAGTTTGAAATAGGTTTTTGGTTTTACCCAAAATATACGATCATCTATTGACTGACGACTATTATCATAATATACGTTATGGATTTACTATCTAATTAAATGTGTAATGATTGATAAACCAAAGTTATATGAAAGTATTATTTAATTATATAAATAATTATATAATATTATATATTAATTTAACAATTATTTAATAAAATATCTCGTCAACGATGCATTTATTTATTTGCATTTGTAATTTGTATATTATTGTTCAATATTTTTTAGATTCTGAGCGGAACGAAAAAATGTATTGTATTTACAACGGCGTGTCACGTGTGTATTTTTTGTGAATAATTGTGAATCTAGTTGGTACTTCTGGTAGGTCAAATTGAAAATCCAAGTAGTTTAAGAAAGCGTCAAGAAAAACAAAAATGTTATGCACAACCAATTTTTAAAAAAATCTATTTTATTTTTTTGGTGTAACTTAAAAACTAATAACTATAGACCCTTGACATTTTACCAAACATTTATATTAGCATTTTCTAAATATTTTGTCTCTTTTTGAGCCAAGGCCGTAACTGGCAAAACATTTCGGGGGGGGTCCAACATTTTTTTAAAATAGATACTAAACACTTCATTTTTACGTTGAAAATATAAAATTGTATTATTATCATTATTAAAAACATACCTAGGTCATTATTATAATATTCAATTTACATAAACATAATAGTTGATTGTTTATATACATATATAGACTATTTAACTATTATTCACATTATAAAAGCACAAATCAAAAAAGGGGGTCAAGTGGATGTCGCTCCGCTGTACAGTAGGCTACAAGTAGATCACTGTACTATAATGGATGGTATTAAATTTGAATTCAATGATATAATATCATTGTATACGAAAAACGATTCTGAGCGGAGACGGTATGTCAGTCTAGGATATTTTAAATTATATTGATATTGTTATTATACGGTAGCTGCTAAGATGAATTAATATTATTCATATTATTTAATTATTAACCTAAAATTATCAGTGATGCTATAAAAATATTATAATATATACTTTTACTCGTTAAAATTGATTTTAATATGTAATTCCGTCCAAATTTGAACTTAAAATGTCTATAAAAAATAACTGTGTTTAAATATTTTTTAGATTTTTTGAATACAGTATGTACTATTTATTAGAATCTTTATTTTAAATTTTCAATCCTTAGTTAAGAAAACTGAACATTTTATAATTGTTTAATTACAATGATTGATAATTTTCGAGATTTTGATAAATTTTGTCAAAATTCGAACTTTAAATGATTATAAAAAAAATGTGTGCCTATGTATTTTTAATATTTTTCAATTGCTATTGTAATAATATATCAGGAGCCTTGTATTAAATTTTCATTATTTTTGGCCCAACAAATAAAATGTAATTGATATTAATAGAAAAAAAAACTAAAAAATTTGAAAACTGAAATCGTCCGTAAAAAGCTGAAAAACAGTCAAAATATATTCAAAATTAGATGGTGTATAGAAATAGCTTATATAAACATTCAGTGAAATTTTTATGCATCTACAGTTATTTGTTTTTGAATTGCAACAAAATAAGAAAATCGCTACATGAGAAATCGAGTGAATATCTAATCTTGTACAAATTTGAACTTAAAATGCTCATAAAAATTTATTATGACTTGCTTATAAACTTTTTTTTATTGATAAAATTAGGCAAACTTATGAGGAATCTTGTATTACATTTTCAAACCTTAGATTTAAAAAGAAAAATTTTTATGAATTTCTAACTCAAAATAAATTGCACATTTTCGTCATTTTTACGTATTTTGTCAAAATTTGAACTTTGATTACATATAAATAAAAATTGTGACTACGGATTTTTAATATTTTTCATCTGCCTTTGAAACTATATATTAGAAGCCTACTATTAAATTTTCAAGATTTTTACCCAACAAATAAAATTTTATTGACATTTATAGAAAAAAAAACTAAAAAAATTAGAAACTGAAAATGTCCGTTAACAGCTCAAAATAAGTCAGAAAAATGATATTGTGTGTAGAAAATGCTTATATAAACATTCGGTCAAAATTGCATGTCTCTACGGTCATTTCTTTTAGAGTTATACCAAAAACCAAAATCGATTTTGTCGAAAATTGGTTTTCCGTAAAAATTCCCGTTTTTCCCATAATTTTTCATTTGTTTTTCCAGGCGCTCATGAAAACTACTGGGAAATTTTGACTTTTGACCCCCCAAAGTACCAACTAGATTCACTTTCCTATCAGAAAAGGTACTATTGAAGAAAATCGAAGCATTTTTTCTGTCCTAAAACGTGATGACAGACACAAAAATAAAAAAAAAATATACAATTATTATTTAATACAATTTCTAGTTTATAAACTATATTCACCGCTAAAATGTTTCTACTTTTAAAAATTTCGGGGGGGGTCCGGACCCCTGGACCCCCCCCTCAGTTACGGCCTTGTCTTGAGTAAATGAGCTAATGCCTTGAGACATTTTTCGGTTTTTTTAAATTTTTTTTTAATTATTCTCGTTAAAAAGTTTTTCACTAGGTAAAACGGCTTGACAATTTAATGCAAGGTTCCTTATAAGTTTCATTATTATAAGTTTAAGAATATTTAAAAAAAATTTATATGAATTTAAATATCAAATTTTAACAAATTTCATAGAATGTTCAAACAATTTTTCATTTAAAAATTCATAATAGTTTTTATTTTCATAGCTAACATAAGAAATTTTAATAGAAGATTCCCCTCAAGTTCAGGCTCTAATGTAAGCCCACCTTAAGGCGATTGGGTACCGGCCGTAATCAAGGAGTTGTAGGTAGGCAATTTCTAGTTTTTCAGTGTTATGCGTTGTCGTTGTGTGCGTAGTAAGTGAACATTAGTGTGAGTGTTGTTATCTTACACCCTCCCGTCATGCAGGCGCTGGTCGCGGCCCGAACTTCATTGATGACAATGTAAACAATATAATAACCGGTTTTTCGTTTTCCGCGGATTCTAATCGTCGCGATCGTGCGTCGCTTAATATTATATTATAGCCATGTAGGTTAACGGCCGTGGGGCAATAGGTAAAGTACACGGACGTATTTACGTTCATGTTACAATATAAAACAAATTTTCTTACAGGATCTATTTATTTACGATTATGAAAGCCTTTTTTTCTGAAATAAAATTAACCCCCAGTTATTGAAATGTAAGTTTTTTCCAACCATTTGTTTGGAGCATATTATTATGACGGTATTAAAAACTTCAATTTTTCTTATAACACAAACTTTTAAAATATATAGATATGTACTTACCTAAAATGGTTTTATTAATTTAAATACTAGTAGATATCAAACAAAATAACTTTAAAATTACTCAAAAATTATAATATATAAAAACTTATAAGTAATTTACATCAATATTATTTTTTACACTGATAAAGTGTCATCGAGCATATTTCTAACAAAATATTAGTAAACAAAATATTATAAACCAGTCCTTAAAGGAAGTCCTCTGTCAAACCTGGAGTCAATTAATTCAGGAAGCAAGCACTCCATGTAAAATTTTGTTAAACGAGGCTCGATTTTCATATAAAATTCGTTATTTTTTGTAATTTTATCAACAACCATCCCTAGGATAAAATAATTAAATTGTAAATATTATTTTACTCAGTCCTGGTAAACTAAATCCCGGACAACGCCGGGTCAGGACAGTTAGTAATATTATAATTTATAATATGATCTAAAATAAATAATAATAATATAAAACTATATTATACCTTTAGGCGTCCATACAACAAAGTAACAATATTTTCTATCAGCTATGTGTAATTGTCCCTGTACTTGATAATAGTAATCATGAGAAGTTTTTAATTTTAACTCTCCATCAATAAAATTCATAAAGTTCAACTTTTTATTTTCAAAAGCTTCTTGAGGTGTAAAATCTTTTATTGACGCTGGACATTTAATTTCTACAATGGAATTATTGCCAATCAAACCGTCCGGGCTAGCTGCTAAAAATTTTGATTTTTTGTCAACAAACAGACCACATGATATAATGTTTACTCCTAGTTTCATTTCCAATGATTCTTTGGCTAACGGTTCATTTTGAATGCCATACCTAAATGAAATTAAATTAAATTAACCAGTCATTATTATAACCAAAATTAATTTTTAAAAGGTAAAAATTTAATATTTAATATACCTTGTAGCTGAATTTCCACGAAACAACTCATAGAGAATATATTTTACAGTATTTGAACGAGAAGTTGTGTCTCTGAGTTTTGCGACTTTGCCAAAATTAGAAGCCGTGAGTCTTATTTTTCGTTCTCGTCGCCATTGATCGCTTTTTGATTGGTCCACTGTATTTCGTTCTAAAAGTTGTAACTGTGTAGATGAGAGTTTTAACTTATCTAAAAAACATTCTTTTTTTGTTTCATATTCATCGTATGGCATATCAATTATTTCACTCTCAGTGTGAACGGCTCCATAGTCCTCATCTGGCCCTTGTGAAATGTTTCTTTTGGTTGAATTTCTGTTAACAATTTTAAACTATGAAGTTAATTACTATAGTTTATTATAGGTTTCATAACTATTACGTACTCCATATTTCCTTCCCTGTTCACGATATCAAAAAAAAAAAAAAAAGGAACCTAACTAAACATTTTAAGAATTAGTTAAACGAACCTTGCAGTCTGACCAAAAAGTAATCTCCGTTGGGTCGATTTATTTCGTGAATCGATATTTCTTTTTATAATTTTTTTTGTATACATTCCTGGGCTGTAATTAGTGGCTTTTTTATGGAGGTGTCTAATATAACTTGGTCCATAGTTATATGCTGTTACAGCAGTAGCACAGCGAGTCTGGTACGATCCTAAAAAGTAAAAACAATAAATTTAACACAAATAATTGTAAAAATGCATTTATTTAAAATTAAAAAAGTTGTTTATACCTCTTAACGAAAAGTTAACTCGTTTACCACCTGTATACTTAGCTACAATACTATTGTAATTTTCCACACAATTATTGTTTACAAAAAAAATTAAACTTTCACTATGGTGAGCAACAAGATTTTTCGCTGAAATTATATCTTGCCATAGACCACATTGTTCCATTTCAGGAATTAGATTTCTTTCACCTGGTTTGACTCCAGAACAAAAATAACTAAACATTAAAAAAATTTTATTTATAATTTTTAATTTATAAATCAATTTAAATTTGACTTTTAACAACCTAGCACATTTATCATGACAACCAAAAACATGATATGGCCCATTATCTATGTCTTCTTTTAAAAGTGCAACTTTATAATTTATAGGACAATCTATTTCCATACGATGTTTGATAGCGTTTGTTACAGCAGACCTAGCAAAAAATATTGAATAAATAGTAGACAATAGACATTTTTTAAAATAACAAATTAAATAAAAAGTAAATTATGTGATTACCTCAGTTTTAATCGTTTTTCTTTTAAGTTGGTTCTTAGTAATCCTGGTACAACACTACCGCTTGAGCTTTTCCGTTTAGTCGCTATATCTACTAGTCTATTTAAATAATTTCGGAGTATGTGGTTGGCACATTCAATCTTTTTTACATCTAAGTTATTACCATAGGGTTTTGCTAACATTATTTTTTTCAGGACACTAGAATCTCCATCCCCAATAAGTTTGTGGTAAATTATATTGTGCATTGGAATACTCTGTCGAAAACCCTCTACTATTATATCAGCTTCCATCGCTGTACTAGTACCATTCCAATTTTTGTAACACAAATGTACAGGTGGGTCTCTATTATTTGCACAAGCTTTTTGACAAATACTGCAATATTTATTGCGAACTCCAATAAACAATACTTTTTTTGTTCGGTAACCTACAATACACGCCTAAACAAATTAACAATATTAAAGTAATAAAAAAATTATAAAAATATATAAAAATATTTTATAATATATACTTACAACACCAGATGCTGCGTTGTAATTACGTTTATAAGATCGTTTCGACCAGGCACCATCTGCCACAACAGTGATCATAGGAATACCATCAATATTTATTTCACCATTTTCAACAGCAAGTCTTGCTTCTTCCTTACCAGCCAGCTCTATAGATTCCCATGCTGTATTTTCGGTTTGTTTGGATAAAACCTGATGGAATTTTTGATAAGTCTTATTGCTCATACATGGCATATCTAATATGGACGAAAATTGTTCTAAGTTTGTAAATCCTTGACCAGTATTTACTGTTGCAGTAACAATTGCAGCGTTAATAGACAACGATGTTATTATGTTTGGAGGTTCGGAAAATATTACTTCTTTTTTTCTGCATAAGTTGCATTCAAAATGAAATTCAGAAAAAAAGCCTTTTTGTATTTCTGATTTGAAGACAAGATTTTGAATACTACAATCGAATAATTTGTGTTTAATTGATTGTAAACTATTCAAAAAGTATTCAACATTAATAATTCTTCGACCAGTAAGAACATTATTATTATTATTGTTATCTTCATCATCCAAATCATTGGGTAAAGACAATGTAAGATTGTAACCATCACAACTATCATCCATGATAGTTTCTGGTAATAACGGTAAAAAATCGTTTTCAAAACTATCATCAACAAGGTTTCTAAAAAAATGAGATTAAAAATTAGTTTTCAACCATTTAGATACCTAACTACATAGGTATTAATTAATTTTAAGTCAATAATGTGTATACAGACACAAAAATAAAAAGTAAAAAAGGGGGTCAAGTGGATGTCGCTCCGCTGTACAGTAGGCTACAAGTAGATCACTGTACTATAATGGATGGTATTAAATTTGAATTCAATGATATAATATCATTGCGTATACGAAAAACGATTCTGAGCGGAGACGGTATGTCAGTCTAGGATATTTGAAATTATATTGATATTGTTATTTTATGGTAGCTGCTAAGTTGAATTAATATTATTCATATTATTAAATTATTAACCTAAAAT
>JANEHU010000383.1:0-17400 GCA_027563435.1 Nasonovia ribisnigri | reverse complement strand
AATAATTAATAGATATGCCCTGGTGTACAACAGATTAGATATTAACAATAAATTATAACAATACTATAGTATGGGCTGATGTACAACAATTTATGAATAACAATAAAATATATTACCAACTTGCCATTCAATAAATTATAATAATATGGCTAAATTACAGTTTTGTAATAACAATAAAAAATAATAATTTTGGTACTCACAGATGTTTTTGTGGAGTGTAGACTGGCCAGTGTACTTCCTGTTACAATAATATTTTGACACAACAGTACCAAATACATAAACGATTTAAATAATACTTAAAATATAAATCACATAGAATATAAATGACAATTCGACTATTTGAGCCGCTATATTACACTGCTCGCAATAATGCAGAGCGCACTAGGTATTTAACAATAGATATATAATTCGATAATAATAAAGTAACCTACGTGGTTTTATAATATTTAAAATATAATTTACATAGAATATAAATGACAATTCGACTATTTGAGCCGCTATATTACACTGCTCGCAATAATGCAGAGCGCACTAGGTATTTAACAATAGATATATAATTCGATAATAATAAAGTAACCTACGTGGTTTTATAATATTTAAAATATAAATCACATAGAATATAAATGGCACTGCTCGCTATAATGCAGAGCGCACTTTTAACAAATTGTACCTAGCTAGTTACATAACGATAAAGGTATACATGATATGTGATATTTTACACATCAATACATAATACGCCAATTTTCTTCGCTCGCTATTAGGCAGAGCACACTATTTGTTGGTTTGCAAGTTATACAATTTAAAAAGCTTTTATTTTTCCGCACAGACGATACTAATATATTGCTCGCTATAAGGCAGAGCACATTATTTAAACAAAAAAAACGAAATTAATATGACTTGGATAGTTGGCTGTATATAAAAAGACGCACAGTAAGAGGTAACGCGTCTGTCGAGACATTTTTGTACGGACTGAATATTGGATGTGTGCGTGTGTGTGAGATACGGTATTAATTATTAATTATCATATTATAATGTGTATCAATAATAATATGTTATGTAATATACCTCGAGCATTTGGTTGTTGTCACTGCGATACTAGGTACGCCGTACCTTATCTGATACCTATTACTGGCAATTATAATAATATTTTTGTTGACGATATGCGGAGTATAGGCGTCAACATCCTCCCCCGGTTGAAAATTATTGGTTTTCAACAGTCATGTCATCATTTTGTATAGGAAGGCGACATAGTTTGACAATAGGCCTACGCATTTCTGTGCCATTTGCTGTTCGCACCGTAGCGACTCGTATGACCTTGTCCTTCCCTGGGTGTAGATCGGTTATTCTCCCTAGCTTCCATCTTGTAGGATGTGTACTTTCTCCCTTCACTATCACTACATCATCGATTTCCAAGGGTCTAATATTTGTAACCCATTTCCCACGAACCTGACACTGAGGCAGCTATTCCCTTTCCCATCGTTTCCAAAAGCTCTGCATGAGATACTGTACATACTTCCACCGGCGTAATTCATTTGGAGACCTCTCAGTCAGATCTACTTCCGGTGCTAGGAATAACGGTCCACCGATTAGAAAATGTGCTGGCGTCAGCACTTCCAAGTCCGATGGATTGATACTGAGTGGGGTTATCGGTCTTGAATTTATACATGCCTCCACTTGACATAATAGGGTATTAAGTTCTCCCAAGGTGAGACGTGTTTCCTTCATCATACGTGTTAAATGAAATTTTGTAATCTTAACAGCACTTTCCCACAGCCCTCCGAAGTGTGGAGCAGCTGGTGGATTAAATTTCCACTCAATACCTTCATTTGCCATTTTTTCATCGATACTCGTCATATAACTTGTGAGTTCTTTCTGTGCACCAACAAAATTAGTGCCATTATCGCTGTATATTTTGCTACACTTTCCTCTGCGCGCCATGAAGCGGCGTAAACAAGCCACGAAGGCGCTGCTTGAGAGGTCCTCTACGGGTTCCAAATGGATTGCTCTAGTTGAGAAGCAAACAAAGACCGCTATCCACGCCTTTGACCCAGTTACGCGACGAACTCCACTCTTTATTATTATTGGTCCTGCAAAATCTACTCCACACACGGAAAATGGACGGTGGCGTTGAACACGATCCTTGGGTAGCGGTGCCATTAGTGGTTGTAAAAAGGTTGGTTTGGCCTTGATACATTGAACACACCGTGTTGTGACTGATCTTGCCAAGATTCGTCCCTTTAACGGCCAGTAAATTCGTCTTACTTCCGCTAGTAATGATTGTGGGCCACAATGCAAGAGCATTCGATGTCGATCTTCGAATATTAAACGTGTCACTCTGTTGTTGGCTGGGATCACTATTGGGTGTTTTTGATTCTCAGTTAAATTGGAATTTTCCAAACGACCACCAACTCTGATCAATCCATCCTTCATAAATGGGGATAGGTTGCGGACTTTGCTCCCACGACGTAATTCTTTATTAGTATTGATCCTAACGATCTCTTCATGAAATGCTTCTTCTTGAACTCGTTTTATTATTGATAAAGATGCGTTCTTCAATTCTAGGACGGAAAGAAATCGGGAGCTGTTTATGACCTTAGATTTCTTGTACTTTATGAAGCGTAAGATCCAAGCAACGGACCTTACTAAGGTATTCCAATTGGAATGGGCGTTAAAAAGGTTGTTGATAGTGTCACAAGCAACTAATGCAATTTTTAACTGTCGTTGCTCTGGTATTTGATCGTCTTCAATTAATTGGGCAGTGGGGTGAGACCATTTTTCTTCTTCGGTTGACATCCATTTAGGTCCTTGCCACCATTCTTCGGCTGCTATCAACTCTGATGAAGTTATTCCTCGTGATATTATGTCCGCCGGGTTTCTATCTGTGCGTACGTGATGCCATTGTGATATATCTGTTAATTCCAGGATTTGACACACACGATTTAGCACGAAGGTTTTTAAGCGCACTCCTTGACTGTTTAGCCAACTCAGCACTATCATAGAATCGGTCCATAAGCGAAAGGTGTGTACACTGACCATCCAAGATTCAGCTACCTTATTCACTAGCTCGGCTAGTAGCAGTGCACCGTTCAATTCCAGTCTTGGAATTGTAGCTCCTTTCAAGGATGCCACCCGAGTTTTAGCACACAGTAGTCTTGAGTGCCATTTTCCATTGGAATCTCTTGAGCGGACATATACGCAAGCGCCATATGCTTGTTCTGACGCATCGCAGAAACCGTGCATCTCAACTTCATCGCTAGCCACTGGGATTACCTTTCTTGGTATGATACAATACTTCAGTTGTTCAAGGGTTTGGTAAAAGCCAATCCATTTTTTTTGCATCTCATCTGATAGTTGGGTATCCCAGCCCATCTTTGTTGCCCACATCTGCTGGAGAAATATTTTACCTTTTACAAGCACTGGTGTTAATAGGCCAAGCGGATCAAAAATCCTATTTAAATCTGAAAGTATCATTCTCTTGGTTAGCCTCTTCTTCCTTGTAACGGTCGATATAGTGAAGAAGAATTGGTCTGCTAATGGTTTCCATTCTAGTCCTAATGATTTCACTGTGTCTTGATTTCCAATTTCTAATGAGAATAAGGGGTCGTGCTCACGTTTTCCTATTAGATTCATAATGGACAGAGAATTTGAGCACCACTTCCTTAATGGTAATTTCCCAGAGTCCATGATGGAGTTGATTTCTTTTTGAAGTTTGGCGCACTTTTCTATGGTGTCTGCACCGGTCATCAAATCATCCATATAAAAATCATGGAGGATGGCACGAGCTGCTTGGGGAAAATTGAGTTTCTCTTCTTCTGCTAAAGATACTAAGCACTGCGTGGCTAGAAACGACGCTGGTGTTGTCCCGTAAGTAACTGTAGTTAATTGGTATGTACGTAATTGCTCATTTGGATCTGATCTCCAAACTATTCGTTGTAGATTCCAATCTTCCTTCGCTACCTGTATCTGCCGAAACATTTTTTCCACGTCAGACGTTATCACATATTGAAACTTCCTGAACCTGGCTAAGATTCCAAAAACATCTTCTTGGACTGTAGGGCCACATTTCAATACATCATTTAGAGATAAACCGGAAGAACTTTTTGCTGAAGCATCAAAAACCACTCGAACCTTTGTGGTCAAACTGGAAGCCTTAATTACTGCGTGATGTGGGAGGTAGAACGACGGTTCAGGTATGATCGTTTCTCCAGTTACTTCTCTTGCGTGACCCAGCTTAATATAATCGTTCATGAATGCAGTATATTCTGTTTTCAATTTGTCATCACCTTGCAATCTTCGTTCTACACTTAGGAACCGGGAAGTCGCCATACTCAGTGACGCTCCAAGATCCTTCACTATTGATTTTTTGGGTAAGTGCACGATAAATCGACCGTCCATATCCCGACTTGTTGTCTGTCTGAAGTGTTCTGCAGTCTCTTCCTCTTCTAAACTTCTTTGGTTAGCTTTCGACAGACGCCCGTATTTGGAAGATTTATCATTTTCCTCAGATTGCCATTCTTCCTCTAGACCTTTACCGACTGAGTTAATACCCAGTAAGCAAGTGAAACCTAATTCTCCCGTCACGATCCAACTAAAGTGACTGTTCTGCAGATACAAGGGTCCTTTGTCAATTATTCTTCGTTCAGCGCATAGTATATCGAAAAAGGCACCTCCACCTATTAATAGATCAACGCTTCTTCGTTTATGGAACTCCGGGTCAGCAAGGGTTGTTGACACGTTGGCTGGAAGCTTCCAGCCTTCCTTTGGCTCGACACAAGCCGCTAGGTCAGTGACCATGTTTGATAGCACATAGCACAAGAGATCTACTTGATAGTCACTTGTTCTGGACTGAACCCTTATGTCAAGACACGATGCCGCGTGACTCTGGTTTGTTCCAATCCCACTTATTGATACAGAGGCATTTTTCTAGGTAACTGTAACAGATTGACTAATTTCTTAGAAATGAAATTGATTTGTGATCCACTATCTAAGATGACTCGACATTTGCGTTTGTTCCCAACATTGTCTGTTACAAGAACAATAGCTGTGGCAAGGAAAACATGCGCATTTTCATGTTGTGCTGCACAAGAGACCTTGAGTGGCTCTTCCGGAGATTTGAAGCCAGTGCTAGGCTGTGATACTTCTTCGTTATTTCGTTCAAGCTTCTCTTGTTGCTCGAGATGAATAATAGTATTATGCCTACGCCGGCATTGTTGACACACAAATCTCGACTTACAAGCATCAACTCTGTGATATGGTGATAAACAGTTATAACATAATCTTTTTTCCCGTACGAAACTTACTCTCTCGCTGGGTGGGATTTCTTTGAATTTACTGCACATGTACAATCGATGTATGCCGGTGCAATAAACACACTTGTCCTCGGTATATGATTTTGACGCCACTAATGATTTCTTTGTCCCACTGGTTGTATTGACCTTCCTTGAGTTAGTTGATTGCTGAAGCACACTCAATTTGCTAGTATTAGTTGACAGAGCTTCAGAATTCTCAATGGCAACACATCTGGTCCTCAGAAATCTTTCAAGGTCCTCATACTTAGGTAGTGAGGTGTGTTGTTGACTCAGCTGCCAGGAATGATTTGTGATGCTGTCTAGGCGACTGACAATTATGGTTACCAACCACGCATCCCAATGCTCTGTTGGTTGCTCCAATGCCTTTAGCGCTGCAAGGTGGGTACCTACATGTGCATGTAATGCTTGTAACTCAGCTGAGGACGGATTTTCCACCCGGGGTGCTTCCAGCAGTGATCTGATGTGTGATTGGATAACCAAACCCTTATTGTCGTATCTCTGCCTTAGAAGTTGAAAGGCTACTTCATAATTTGCGTCTGTCATTGGTACTGATTTTATGAGATCCAAAGCTGTACCAGAAAGGCCTGCACGCAGATAGTAAAATTTCTGGACTAAAGGGTAACCAGTGTCCTCGTGTATCATTGACCGAAAACAGTCGTAATATGACTCCCAATTTTGTATGTTTCCGTCAAACTCAGGAATGGTAATCGGCGGAAGTCGTGCTCTATTTGATGTCCATGGAGCAGTGTTGCTAGAGCTAATATTTGAAGTGGTGGAACTATTTGTTTTTTCTGCGTTTATTATTTCCTGTATTTTAGATCGTATTTCATAGTATTCCCTTTCAAATGTTTCCCGTTCGTTTTCTTCTGTCTCCGTCTCCTCAGTTAACAACTCAATTTGGCTTTGAACGTCGTCATACCTTTTATTGATTTGTGGAAGCTCATCTTGACGGAACTCCAGAAGCGATGTTGGCTGATCCCTTGATTCAAAACTGTTTACAAAGTTCCTCATTCTGGTAAGGGATCCTTTGATCACTCCTCGTCTCTTCTTCAACCCCGCGAGATCTTTGTGTATATCTTCAAAAGTCATTGTGGATTTATATACTCTTATCTCAGCTGTAATAACCTAACAGTACATTTTATTTACTATTGAACCTGCCTAAGAACATAATATATTATATTATCCTTGTTATTTTTTTTTTACATATACAATAATTATACTATATTTCTATTTTCGGCACAAGAACGAGCTAGGTCAACTCAAGATAAATAATTAAACGAGTGAATACAAATATCAATCACGTCGAGGTCACCAAAAATGTGGAAGCCGGGAATGTTCAACGGTATCACACGGTCCCGACTGTCTAAGTTATGTATAGATTTTCGTATTTGTCCCGCAATTACTTATTCATAAATGTATAATAACTAGATAGGAAGATTTGGTAAATTAATTCCTTGTTTTTATTACAATTCAATGTACTAGATAGGTTTTTATAATAATAATGTGGTTTAATTTACAAACGATTTGCATAATACACAAAATAATAATTAATAGATATGCCCTGGTGTACAACAGATTAGATATTAACAATAAATTATAACAATACTATAGTATGGGCTGATGTACAACAATTTATGAATAACAATAAAATATATTACCAACTTGCCATTCAATAAATTATAATAATATGGCTAAATTACAGTTTTGTAATAACAATAAAAAATAATAATTTTGGTACTCACAGATGTTTTTGTGGAGTGTAGACTGGCCAGTGTACTTCCTGTTACAATAATATTTTGACACAACAGTACCAAATACATAAACGATTTAAATAATACTTAAAATATAAATCACATAGAATATAAATGACAATTCGACTATTTGAGCCGCTATATTACACTGCTCGCAATAATGCAGAGCGCACTAGGTATTTAACAATAGATATATAATTCGATAATAATAAAGTAACCTACGTGGTTTTATAATATTTAAAATATAATTTACATAGAATATAAATGACAATTCGACTATTTGAGCCGCTATATTACACTGCTCGCAATAATGCAGAGCGCACTAGGTATTTAACAATAGATATATAATTCGATAATAATAAAGTAACCTACGTGGTTTTATAATATTTAAAATATAAATCACATAGAATATAAATGGCACTGCTCGCTATAATGCAGAGCGCACTTTTAACAAATTGTACCTAGCTAGTTACATAACGATAAAGGTATACATGATATGTGATATTTTACACATCAATACATAATACGCCAATTTTCTTCGCTCGCTATTAGGCAGAGCACACTATTTGTTGGTTTGCAAGTTATACAATTTAAAAAGCTTTTATTTTTCCGCACAGACGATAATAATATATTGCTCGCTATAAGGCAGAGCACATTATTTAAACAAAAAACGAAATTAATATGACTTGGCTAGTTGGCTGTATATAAAAAGACGCACAGTAAGAGGTAACGCGTCTGTCGAGACATTTTGTACGGACTGAATATTGGATGTGTGCGTGTGTGTGAGATACGGTATTAATTATTAATTATCATATTATAATGTGTATCAATAATAATATGTTATGTAATATACCTCGAGCATTTGGTTGTTGTCACTGCGATACTAGGTACGCCGTACCTTATCTGATACCTATTACTGGCAATTATAATAATATTTTTGTTGACGATATGCGGAGTATAGGCGTCAACAATACGGGTTACAGGAAAATAACGGTTAATACGGATTGGTGATATCTATCGATTGGTATACACGTCGGCTACACGGTGTAAAAGTTTCAAAGTTAACAACTTAGAATTACGCCGTCCAGGACTTATAACTTGAAAAATGATTTTTATAATTGCACCCCGGCGGGAAATATCATACTTAGCAGCCGGACGGCCGTCCTAGGTACTTATTAATATAATTAATATAATATAGTGAACAAAAACACTACAGAACGATAGTAAATGCACTCAGGAATGCACTCATACCACATACTATATTATATTAATTATATTACATCGATGTTTTTATACAGATGTACGTAAAAATTACGTAAAAATAAATTTAATCATTAAGTGAAATTTTAGCCCCTCGTGACCTACGTTTTTTCTCAACTAATCTTATAGAACATGACCCGGGGAGCATTTTTGGTCCTTAGGTAGAGTGCCGAGAAATCGATATTTACGGAGAAAAATATTTTTTTTGACTCATATGTACTGAACATGGGGGGGGGGGGATTGAGCACGGGGTATTAATTTCCCCTTAAATTTGAAAGCGGCAAACTACTCAGCGAGTCGTGCTCTATAGGATTCAATTGTTAAATTCCAACATATCACAAAGTAAACGACCCTTGTATTCCGGGGGTATGTAGAAACAGACCAGTACCGTATAGTAATAATAGTAATAATTAGTATACGCTTTTTGTTTTTTATTCCAGCCAATTTCATCAGGTCAACGCATCATGATTGTAAATTCATACAAGATGGAATTAAGAAAAGATCCTAATATAACTGTTCGGGAAGCTAGGATTTATATATCGAAACAACTTGGCATCGGACAACGAACAGTTTCAAATGTCATCAGCGAATATAATACTAACAACACTGTCACCTCTCCGTGCAAAACTCGCATAAGAACATCATTCCAAGATAAGTTTGACGATTTACAGATGAACACAGTACCTTTTCATGTTCATTCATTCTGGTTTAATAAAACTATACCCACATTGGACAAAATACTACAAGTTATTACAGACGACGACACTTTGCCAGATATTTCCAGAATGAATTTACATCGTCTGTTGAAATCCATGGACTTCGTTTACACAAAACGCAGTCGCAATAGTGCCCTTATAGAAAAGGATGAAATTGTTTTGTGGCGTAGACGGTATTTACAAAATATTCGTAAATATCGTGAAGAAGGGCGGCATTTATACTATCTTGACGAAACCTGGGTCAACGCAGGCGATTGTACCAGCAAAACGTGGGTAGACAAAACAATTAAATCGCCTCGTGATGCATTTCTTCAAGGTCTCTCGACGGGGTCTCAGAACCCATCTGGTAAGAGGCTAATTGTTCTCCACATTGGGTCTGAAGATGGGTTTGTGCCAGGTGGCTTATTATGTTTTGAGTCAAAAAAAACGACCGACTACCACCAAGAAATGAATGGTGATACATTTTACGACTGGATGAAAAACGTAATACCACGACTCGAAGAGAATTGTGTCATTATAATATACAACGCCCCCTATCACTCGGTGAAAAAAGAAAAAATCCCAAATACAACTACAAAAAAAGCAGACATCATAAAATGGTTACAGGACAAGGGCGAAGTAATTGATCGACCTATGGTGATTCCTGAATTACTCGATAGAGTAAAAATACTAAGACCACAATACGAAAAGTATTTAATTGACGATCTGGCTGAAACACACAACAGGACAATTTTAAGACTCCCCCCATATCATTGCGAGTTAAATCCAATAGAATTGGCGTGGGCTAACGTGAAAGGTCACGTGAAAAAGAACAACACCAGCTACAAGTTGAGTGACGTCAAAACACTTTTATTGGAAGGTATAGAGAGAGTAGATGTGAACATGTGGAAAAATTTTATAAGACACACTATGACCGAGGAAGAAAAATTCTACAAAATAGATTTCATAGTAGACGATTTGTTGTCTGCCGAAACAGAAAATCTGACAATGACGGTTGGCGATACGTCTTCGGAGTCTGAATTCACTAGCGATGATGAGTAATATTAAATATATTTTGTGTTTTTTTACTTTTAAATTTATTTTTATTTTTTGTAAATAACTTTGACAATGTGTAAAAACTGACTGTGTAATTTTGACAATGTGTAAGAATACAATACAAAATGTGTCCTATTAAATGTTGTTCTTTATAATCTACCCTATCTTATTGATATGAAAAATTAAAATATTATATAATCAAGGTGCATATGAAAAATAAATAATAAAACGTACACTAATAAAAAAAAATTGCAGGAGTATCGGTAGTAAAAACGTTTGTGTTCTATATTTTTAAAAAAAAAAACAAAAAAAAGGTCTATTCTTTTACTATGTAATACGCGGTAGCGCATTGTTACTACAATTTCCTGTATGTACGGCGGCGTCGCCGACGGCGGCAACATCGTCGACGACGCCGATCATAGCCGACTACGGCGACCAATCATAGAGCTAATAGACCCGTCCAGGGGGGTCCGGACGTCGTTCCGCGATTCATTTGTATGCGCCAACGCGGTGCGCTCTTATTTGGTACAGACTATACAACCCATCACCCATATTATAATTTTTCTAAGTTATCCACGTTTTTTTTTTTTATTATTTTTAGAAGAAAATATACAATCTGTATCATATTATTCATATTATAGACATAATAAGTATATGTGCGATAGGGAGAGAAACAAGGTTATCCACGTAGGCACGGATTATGGTCCGAAGTGTGGAGAAACTCCTTTCAGCAGAGGCAACACTTACTGGTAGAGTTGATAACTTGTGCGTGTTGTAAATAGTCCATATTATAATATGCATTTTTTTTTAACAATATAAATTTTGTTATAAATAAGGGCTTGGGGGATCCGTGGCCCCTAGGGCCCCCCTGGAGCCACCCGTGGTCTGAAGTATGGTGCGAGCGAGAAACCAACATAATCAGTACTGCGAAAGTGCGTATTATTATAGCCTATAGGTATATATTAGAGATCGCCAGAATGGTAAATCGTTCATCTAACGGAATTATCATTTCATCGCCCGTAAATCGTAATATTATTGCTGGAGCGTAATATTGCTCTGTGCCCGCGACGGTCTTATCTTATTGCAGCGGCGGACTTGGTGATGTGGTGGTAACCTGTTCGAAGACAACTATCGAGTTGTAAATTGATTATTTCACGCGAAGAATGACGGCTGTTTTGTGGCGAAAATAAAATTAATTTTTGTGTTATATAATATTATGAATTAGGGCTGAGCGATGGATGCGTCGATATTATAATATTATTGAAGGCGCCAATACAATTATAGGGTCAAAGCTAAAACAAATGCACGTAGCAAAATTATAGCTTTGTGATTGTGACTATATCTGCAAATATATTATATTATTATACCGATAAAAAGTACTGAAGACATTGAGGCCCATTATTTCAACTTGTGGCCTGGGGCTACAGCTTACCTGGCCGGCTAGCCCCCTCCCTCTGCTATAGTAGTATATTATAGTATTGTATACTAGCTGCTTTTGCATATTTATTATTATTTATTATTTCTGTATATCATCCTTAGGTACTACTTAGTAGTATAATAAGCAGTACTTATAATATAATATAATCCGTACTCATAAGTTGTAAATTAATTTACTAGTACTACTACAATCACTGAACCATACCAAAAAATATTAATTATTATTTATTATGATTAATAATTAAACTATGCACTTATTGGTATCTTATAAATTATAATATACTAAGAGGACGTCACGGCCCACTGGCGACAAAAGCATCCAAATAATTTCAAATGAATTCAAATATATTATTACTTTGCAAACATGCAATAATTAATAAATAATAAACAATAATAATATTATCAATAACTTATTAGCTAATTATTTAATCAATGTATTTATAAGTTGGCTGTTGATAATATGCGCGTGAAATAACGTACATAGGAAAAACCCATGGTCCGCCTAGCCTGTTCGCAAGTCGCACTCACACTGACAGTCATTCACGTTTTCATTGTTTTTAGTCGCACTGTCACCACTCGGCACTCGCAGACCACAGTTAACATTATAGACGTATACTCTATACTAATATACTCAGCAAGTGCCGTTTTCGTGTTTTAAGTGTTTCTATAATATAGTCTACTACAGTGCGAATATTAAACATTTAAACATCATCGGTCATACGTATCTTCATTGTTCAGGACACGACGCATAAATTATATCGATTGACGATTATATTCAGTGATTTTTAAGTAAGTACCTACATGTTATTTTAGTTATAAATGATAATTAGCAATAAAATATATTATGTCCAATCTTCTTAAGTGGACGTTACCCTACGTGTGTCTACACTCGCCATCTTTCGAAGTACCTACCTACGAATGTACAACATGGCAAATTTACGTTCAGCAGAACAAATTGTCTGCTGTTTGCTTTAATATTATAGTGATTTAACCTATGATTAAACTTAAAGGTAAGCCCATTAACCAGAACGTTATATGCGTTTTTACGGGATTTTAAATTTTAAGTGAAATAGGTAGGTATGAGCATTTTTAAATACGTTGGTATCTAAATATTTTTATATCACAAAAAACTAATGTTCAAACTTATGTTATGTTCTCCCCTTTAAGATCAATATTAGGGCAAATCGCTCCGAAATTAAATCTAATAACACAATTAGTTCTGCCGAGCTCAAATTTCCTACTATCTACATTTCCATTTGTAATTTGGAATAACTTATCAACACACTACCTTATGCTGTAGGTAGGTAACCTAGTGGCTAGTATACCTATACCTATAAAACATTGAATTTATTGTGGTACCTATACTATTACTATAGGTACCTAGTATTTAACTATATTTAATATTTTGATTAAAATGTTATATAAATTCAAATTCTAATAAGATCCGAAAACGCATAGGTATTATTTATTGTAAATGTTTCAAAAGTATTTTTCAAAACAAATTTGGCACATTTATGTATTATTTATTTTTCTTTAAAGGATTTTAAGCTAATAAAACAATATGAATAATAGATCAGTGAGTCATCGTACACAAAGAATGAGGATGAGAGAAGAACTAGATACTTACAATTTTGTTTCAATCAATGATTCTGATGCCTACTCCATAAATGAAATGTCTACAGTTGACAATGATAATTGCCCTAACTTAAGTATTCATCAGGAAGTAACACCTCTCTTAAACACTTTAATATCTAATATGGAAGATAATAATTTAGAATTTGAATATCATGACTTTGAGGATCACAATTATATTATAGATAATGTTCAGTTGCATAGTGAATCTGATAGTACATCATCTAGTAATGTATCTGATCACTTTATGACCAATTATTCTATAGATTCAGAAATTGCTCAATGGGCATTGTTACATAAAATTCCGCATACTGCTGTAAATAGTCTATTACATTTATTAAGAAAACATAAATGTTTTTTACATTTACCAAAAGATGCTAGGACACTTTTACATACTAAACCAGTTCAAGTACAAAGTATTCGAGATGTACAGCCCGGAAAATACCATCATTTTGGTCTTGAAATTGGTATGCTACGTCATTTATCACATGAAAATATTTTACTAACCGAGATTAAAGTTGTTATAGGGATAGATGGTTTACCTATTGCTAAAAGCAATTAAAATCAATTTTATCCTATATTAACATACATGAGACCAACTTCAAATATAGTTTTCCCAGTGGGATTATACTTTGGAATAAAAAAACCTTCTGACAGCAATGAATTCTTAAAAGATTTTATCAATGAAGTAAAACATTTAGTTATCCATGGAATTTTAATTGAAAATAAATTATTTAAAGTCAAGATTGATGTATTCTGTTGCGATACTCCAGCTAAGGCGTTTATTTTGAGAATAAAATCTCATAATGGTTTCTTTTCCTGTTCACGTTGTGAAATTGAAGGTGAATACCAATCAAATAGAGTATGTTTTCCATATAGTGAACCTAATAGACGATCAAACAAGAGAACACATACTGGATATTTGGCAAGATCACAAAATAGGCATCACTTAGCCTCAATTACTAACTTGTGTGTTACTGAAATTCCTGGATTTGATATTGTTAATAATTTTTCACTTGACTATATGCATTTGGTATGTCTTGGTGTTACAAAAAAATTGATTTTACTATGG
This sequence comes from Nasonovia ribisnigri, assembly GCA_027563435.1. Taxonomy (NCBI): domain Eukaryota; kingdom Metazoa; phylum Arthropoda; class Insecta; order Hemiptera; family Aphididae; genus Nasonovia; species Nasonovia ribisnigri. Next base: position 3,188 of record JANEHU010000383.1, on the reverse strand, counting down.
ATGAAAGGACCACTATCTGTGCGGTTACCCTCTTGGAAAATTAAAGAACTATCAAATTTATCATTGAACTTGAAACCAAGTTTTTCTTGTGAATTTTCTAGAAAACCCAGGCGATTAGAAGATATACTTCGCTGGAAAGCGACTGAGCTTAGATCATTTTTGTTGTATATAGGCCCAGTTATTTTGAAAGGTGTATTAACAGATAGTTGTTTTAACAACTTTATGTCCCTTAATATTGCAATGATCATTCTTTTAAGTCCTGATTATGCTGAATTAATAGACTATGCTCATCAACTATTAGATTATTTTGTTCAAACGTTTGAACAAATCTATGGCCAATATTTAATGTCCCATAATATTCATGGATTACTCCATTTAGTGGAAGATTACAAGAAATATGGTCCATTAGACAAATGTAGCACATTTCCATTTGAAAACTACATGAAGGTGATTAAAAGTATGCTTAGAAAACCCAACAAGCCATTGGAACAAGTCTTAATGAGGTACAATGAAGGACAATTATTAAAATCTAAAAAAAAAAGAAACTGGTGGATTATTATTTGGAGAGCATAGTAAAGGGCCCTTGTTAAAAAATACGATAAATCCACAATTTAAGTCCATGATATTAGGAAATTATAAAATAAAAAGTTATGTCATAGGAGATTCATATTTTTGTACTTTCAAAAATGAACATGTACAACTTGTGAATATTGCTCATTCAAAAGATACCGGTGATGTTGTATTAATTGGAAAAACCTTTGAGAAACAAGAAGATTTTTATTCTACACCTATTAATTCATCTTGTCTAGGTATATATATTGTAAAATAATTGTCAAACACCTTAAAATGCTGGGACATTAAAGATGTAAAAAAAAAAATTATGATTCTGTGTTGCAGTGATAAGCTTATTGCAGTTCATTTAATACATTAAGCTTAGTTTTTTTATTTTTCAAATATTCATTAGGTATATTTCTAATTATTATTTTTATAAAAAAAATATATGTTTATTATATGTAATATTTTAAAATTATGTGAAAAAGAAAATAATAGAAAATATTTGTAAGATATATAATTAACATATAGTTCAAAATTGTCTTTTATTAAATTAAATTAAAATCTTCACTCAATGATAAACAAATAATTAGTATATTATATACCTACCTACTTTACTTGTACTTAAAATTAATACTAATCAGTAAATTTAAGGATAATGAATTATATTATGCTCTTCCTGTATACAACTACAAATAACTTTTTATTAAGTAATAATATTGATGCAAATTTTCTTATTTTTTTCCTAATTTTTAAATTAAATCATTATTTTTTATTAATACTTATAATTAAATGATTACTTAATATGTACCATATGATGAAAAGCAATGTATATAAAGCAAATATATATAAAATGTGTAAGTATATTAACTATACCTACTGGCTACTACACATAATAAAAATACCTTATAGTCTTATAGGTACATCAATTTTTTTTTTAAATTTTAAGTAATAACATATTTTTGTTTTAGAAATGTGGACAATTGTACTTTTTACTGAAGAAAACACTATTGAAGCTATTCCTAGTCATTGGATAAAAAAAGATAACAGATGCGCATGGCCTAAACAAAATATTAAAAAACATGTCGAACGTCGTACAATCCCTAATAGTTTTGACTTCAATTTTTACCCTTCTAGGGTTATAAAAAAAAATATTGGTAACTATGTCTTAAATGTTTATAAAATTTAAAATATTATGTGGAATATAATATTTTTATCCATCACTTTCTTTTAAGTTAAATTTACCTTAAATTATGCTGTATCATAATATTTTTTATAGGCACATTACTAGAAGCACGAATAAAACTTAAAATAGCAGAAAACACATCTGATTTATCCACAGCAGAAGAATGTTACACTAAAAGAAGAACTCAAAACGTTTCAAAAATTCCAGATCCACCAATTTATTCATCCAAAAGTATTAATAATGGTAAATATTATTATAGTCATATTATTTTTACAATATTATCTAATAACTGTTACTGTTATCTCCAAAATAATTGGTTGTTTCACTAAAGAGCAATAATTTGTATTACCTCTAATATAATAGTATTTAATACTGTTAAATATATTTTTTCATTCATTGATTTTAGATGACAATAACATGTTTCATAAGTACAGTACTGCCATAACAACTGTCAATTCTGAACAATCTATCTTACCAAAACATAATAGTTCAAGAGTTAAAAGACAACTTTTTGATATAAGTTCTTCTGATGAAGCTGGTAATTGATTATTTTAGCATAAGTTTATAATATAATATTCTTCCTTCATAATCAATATTTTTAAATATAATTAGATGAACTTCCAAAATATGATAGTCACAGTTCTGCTACCATTAGATCAAAAATACAATGTACAGACACAAATAATATAATTGATTCTTCTTATTCTGAGAAACTAACTACTATTGGTTCTAATTTACAGTCTCCTCAGTATGATATTGCTTCTGGTAAGAAGTTGCAGTTATATGTTTTGTTAAAACTACAATTAATTAATTAAACATTTCCCTCCTCCCCCACTAGATCAAGTAAAAGAAATGCACAACAAAACTGAAGATCTTTTTCTATCATTTAGGCAATCAGAAGGTATTAATTAAAACAAATTATTAATTGTTTTAAATTTTTTATTTTAATTTGTGAAATGCATAATACAACACTTAAAATATGTCTTAATATATATACATATATAGATCCAAATGTTGAAGTGTATCAAACTACATCATCTCCATTTAAAGTTACTAATATGGAGAATGTTTACAATAGATTTAAAATGATCAAGAATAATAACTTGCAGTTTGTATCTACATCAGGTATTTTAGCTATTATGCAATATTAAATTTATAATATAAGTTTTTTTAATTAGGATTTGTTTTTTAAATTGAATTAAATTATATTAGAAACAAACTTATGATTTATTATTATTTAATATTATTTACCTGCAATAATGTCAAATTATTTATTTATTTATTTATGTTGAATATCAACGGGTATATACCCTTTTACAAATTATATAAAAAAAAAAAAAAAAAAAAAAACATATCAGATAAAAACTAAATAAGTGTAGTAAAACCTAACAAAAACCGATAAAATAATATAAAAATAACTCTAAAATAAAAGTAATAATTAATATATAAA
>JANEHU010000381.1:0-137035 GCA_027563435.1 Nasonovia ribisnigri | reverse complement strand
AAATTATACTTATAACTAATATATTAATAATGAAATATTAAAGAAGACTGTATCAATTTCAGGTGGCACTAGCACTATACCGATTAGTTCTGCCAACTGTCAAGTGGTCAATGTTAAATTTTTATAATTTATAAAACATTTTTGCTAAGAACACATTACTTCCTCATAATTATAAAGGTAACAACAACAATGATTTACTTACTTTTTGAAATTTTGGTCGTCACCTCCACCCCATGTGTCGTACTCGAAATACGAATTTCTGTGTTTGGCCCCGAACGTGTTTTCCCTGTTCAGCATGTCACCGCCGACTGTCCACTCATTCTTTTCGCCTGCCAGAATGTCCTCGTTCGTGAACCCATGTACACCCTCAGAGAACGACAACGCTTTTTTCTTGCTCTAGTTGCGAGGAAAAAACGATAATATATTTTAGAAACAGTGACCTTATTATGGAGGTGTCTCCCCATATTTCCCAAAGCAGGGTGCATATAATTAAAACGAGTAAGAAAGGTAAAATAAATATTGTTCGTCACGTCTACGCCAAAAGTTTAATACTCAATTCGGTCAACTTGGTGGAAAGTGAGACTATTTTCCGACCAGCAGACACCAAATAAATCAAATTAGAACAACTGGTACATTGCACATAATGTATAAAAATATATATTAGCTGGTACAGGTGTATTACAAGTTGTTCTATAAAACATTATGTAGAATATAGACACATAAAATGGTAATATTTCAATTCAACTGATAGAAAACTATAATCCACACGTACAGATGTATTTGGCGGCTGAGGAAAGCGATAGCAGACTTTGAAAACAGATTTGAATTTGTCGTCAAGTCTACTTGAGATCGGCCAGTCTACATTTTTGATTTACACTTCTCCAAAAAATGAAATATGAAATTTTTTTAATTACTCTTTAGTAATACAATAATTTTAGGATTTTGGGGAATAATATAAAATATGTGGACTGACCGATCTCAAGTAGACTTGACGACAAATTCAAATCTGTTTTCAGAATTCTTATCGCTTCACTATATCAATCGGTACGTTTGCCAAAAAACACGTCTTAATTCATATGTTGCGCGTGTGTTAGACAAAGACAGGAAATCACGGCATCGAATCCCCTTAATGGTTTTCGTATCAGCTGCAGATTCTGTTTTTCAAAAACCACAGTATAGGTACCCATAACGTCTGAAATCTGATAAACCCTAACTTTGCGACCAAGAGTCGTCGTAGCTATATGGTTTAGTTGCCTGTTACAGCCGAAAAAAATTCAGAGTAAAAAAAATATCCAGCCGGAGAACATATTATTATAATATTGTATTAAGAATGCGTGGAGAAAATTGGAAAGCTCCATTTTTAGCAAAACGAACAGCGGCGCAAAACGGTAAGGAATTTTTTTTTGTATCAAAATGGGCTCGCCATCCAAGGCCTCTCTCCCCCCCCCCCCCGGACGATAATCTCACCGAATACGCGGCGTCTGGATGCAGGTGGTGATGGACAGGCTGCGGCTGCTGGTGCTGGTGCTGATGCTGGTGCTGGTGCTGGTGGTCACCCGGTTGGTTGGGCACGGCCGTCTCCAGCGCGTCGACCACCCGGGACAGGATCTCGTAGGACGCTATGTCGGCGCCGAACGTGGCCTCCTTGTCGATGTGCGCCAAGTCGATCTCGGACGTGGCCTTGGTGCGCCTGAGGAGCGACCGCATCTTGTTCTGGGACAGGGCCCGCCGGCGCTTCATCCTGTGCTTCTCAAACCGCTGGCGCACTACCTCCTCGTCCTCGTCCTCGGACGTCCTGCACGCCGCCGGCACCGCCGCCGGCGCCTTGCACAGCACCGGCCACTCGGTCAAGTTGGGCGCGCTCCGGCTCCGCCTCAGCGGTTGGTCGCGGAACGACGCCTCTTTCTTGTACACCGGCTGCACGGGACACATTAAACGGGCAAATCGTTAGGTTATTGTTTTTGATTGCTCACTATTATTGCTATGCTGTTGGCCACCCTTTCGGAATCTGAGACTTATGACCACGCTCATATTTTATTTGTTCGGTACACTTTCAGTTTTTTGCTTATGAGGAGGGCACGGAAAAGTTTCCCCAGCCCCAAAGAGTTGTCAACAATTGTATTAATCATTTCTTTTTTTTTAAGGCATAATGTAATACGTTTTTCGATTGAATTTGTTTTATAGTTTCCAGAATATTTTATTTGACGACAACTACAGAACTTACTCCATATTTGGCGTCGGGGGATTGGAGATACACGTCAAACAAAATATTATGCTGTAGTAAATCAAACAAATTTTAATTTTTTCGTAAATATTATTCATAGTAGATACATATCTGGGCATGTCTTACAATATTGTGTATAGAAATTCTCCAAGTCTTCAATGCCATAACCTCAGTAGTCTATTTTATATGGCCGTGTTATAAATTAAAATATCAATTGATAAATCAATATTATATAGCTTTAACGATAACGAAATTTCGAATAAATTATCTTATAAAATATCTGTTTCTCGAATTAACAGGAAATAAATATTTGCGAGTTGATTTTTATTTCTATTTAATCTTAAAGCTTTTAAATCGTGGTGTATGATGACAATAGTAATTTTTTGTTTTGCTGGTTTACGTGATAAATCATAATATATAATAAAATATACAAAAATCACTAAACGAACTTTAAACTTCAACAGGTACGACTCGTTGAGCACGCGTCTGATGTACACGACGTCCTTAGTGAACTGGTGCCAGATTTTTGAGTGGGTTTGTTTGAGCCGTTCCAGGAACAGGTGTTCTAGCGTCTTGGACCGCATCGCCCTCGATATGAAGCTGAGAATCATGAACAGGTAACCAAGACCAAACATGATCCAGAACACCAGAAACACTTTGTACGCGTCGTACGATATTCCCGTGTTGACTTTCTGTCCTGAAACACGCGGTCGTCGTCCATTTATAGCTAGATATATATGTTACACGGAGTGTTCAAAATGCTTGAAATCAATGAAACGCTTACAACCTCTTTGAACGCCTTATCGTTTATTATATTTATACATTATACTTGTATAATATGCGAATGTCCGAGTCCACTTACCCTTACCCTTACGTACCGAAATCAGAGAATATTATAATAATATATTATACGTAGATCCATGTTAAGTGTTAACATCGTTGAGCATAAAGTATGATATACGAAAATGTGTGATTAATTATATTTTTTAACGTCCAGCCCTGAATAAAGATAGAGGCTATGAAATCTTAATACAAAATTGTATAAGTTTTTCGTTCAAGTAAGTATTTTTAACAGCAGTATTATGTATGAATGAATGATATATTACTATCTTTACAGATTTTTATTTCATCCAAATTTTTGTCCATGATCTCCAGGTGTACTATCAAAATATTATACCGTACCGGCGACGTAGTCTCCGTAACCGATGGTGGTCAGCGTGACAAAGGTGAAGTATACGCTCTCGTCAAACGTCCACTCTTCAAAAAAGGATATGATACCAGCCGGAAGGAAGATAAAGACAATTATTCCGGGTATCAGGTACGTTACTATGTCCAGGATGAGGCTCAGTTGGGGTCCCATCATCCTTTGCGTCTTGTAGCTGTAATGAGCTCGGAGAATCTGCAATAAGTTCGGGAGGAAAACATAAAAAAAGTTATTATTTATGTAAAACGGTGAAATACATATAACACCTCTGACAGGGCTATAGTACATTAAAATGTAGTTAGAACGCGTTTTTGCTACCAATATTTTATTATAAAAACGTTTAGTAGTGCACTACAGTCGATTTTTAACAAGGAGACGACTATCGGACGTATTTTTGATTGATCGCAAAGAATTTCTCTCCAAAAACAAAATTTAACTCCTTCATTCGTTTTTTTTCAAAGTAGTTTTTCGTAACATCGACGCATTTTTAACAATAAAAACATTAACAATATACAATTTGAATACATTTGTGTTATATTATATTATACTATAACCTAACGATATTATATTATCTATATGATATCTGTTCTTTCGACTATAGATAAATAGCTCAATATTCGCAAGCCACCTTATAATTATAGTCACCCATTTTTATATAAACGAGAGACTTTATATTGTATACTTTATGAACGATCGAACTTTTTATCATTTTGATTTCACTCAATCAATGTTCGATCGTTGTACTCAAACATTAAACACGACGATAATCGAAATTATATTACATTGTAATATAAATACGACGCACTACACGTCTGCCTCTGCCTCTATAACATTCGTCTGGTATAACATAATATTTATATAACCTTATGGACGGACGCGCATTATAAAATATATTAATATAATATAATTTAACATGTATAACGCGTATTCGATTGCGAAGTAATTGTTTTTTTATTTTGTTTGTTTTACGAAATACCAGTGTACCTGCCTACATTATCCTACGGTATTGTGACTCATCGCGTCTATAATAAACGGGCGTGCTAAATGTTATCTCGAGTAACATCGCCAGGAGAATAAGTATGAATAAATATTAATATAAAAAATAATAATCGATATTAGCGATATCTGCAACTGCAGAGTCGACGATCGTAAAACAATATGACACCAATATATTTTAGACGATAAACGAGAAAAATAGACGTCCGCCGGGTGTCTTAACAATTCTTTTAGTAGTTAAGCATATTATTATATAGGCGCACCTTTAATACAGGTACTTAAATAAAATATTGTCATAACTATATTTATTTTATAGATATCGCCATTATAGTCTCGTTACCGCGTATCTGTTTATTTAGTGTACCTATACTATTATTATTACTGGCACGTACCACTATAATATACAATACGTTCGTCTGTTTATCGAGCTTATTTTCGGCTATGAGTTTTATTTGAACATATTATAACATAGATAGGTACTACTTCTACAAACACTATAGTAACTATTTTCGAACGAGGAAAATTCCTACTTAGATACGATAATCGTTCGGGAGATCGGACGCTTTACAATGCCGAATAATCGTACATATTATATTATAAAACGATCGCATAACAATTTACTATAGGTAATGTACCATGTTATTTAAACGTTTATTGTATCTACTCGTAATGAACGCGTACACTGGACAACAGTGATTACTATGTCGCGGGTGTGTGCTCGACGTCCGTGTAATTGAACTCGTCAACCGTGCAACTGTATTAAATACCATAAATACCAATATAACAGTAGGTATATCTATTACCTAGTAACCATCGCGACAACGACCCGGTGGTAATCGACTCGGCCCCGCGATCTTTCGCACTCGTTTTCGGCACCGGAAATTTATATCCGGCCAAGCGGCGGCCGGTCACCCGCAAAACGTTTGTCTCATTGTGTTTTTATGGCGACCGCAACGTCAGTTATTTATCATTATATCATTATATTAAAATAACACGTATAATGATGACTGCGGTGTACGCGGAAATGCGTTTTCCTACTTTTTTTTACATATCTGAGGGTGCGGGTCTATCTGCAATGTATTATCGTAAATCTCGTACAAAACTGGGCGGAACGAAAATACGAATTTTTAATTTTGATTTAATTTAATTTTTACAATCGGTTTTTCGAATACTGTAGGTAGATTTTTTTACTGTAAATACCAATATCTGGTTATACACGCGAGCGTTATTTAATGATTATAATTTTAATCGGGATCCAAAAGTATATATATTTGGCTTTGTAGTAGAACGCCATCACGCTCTATGGACATTACACTCTACACAGCACGTCAAATCATTATATTTATTTATACAATATATTATATACGAGTCGAACACAATTCATAATAATATGTTAAAACTAAACAGACAAACTAAGATAAGAAAATTAAAAATTTAGAGAAAAAATAAAAGTAAGAAAAAAATTACATTCAAATAATATGATAATAGTAATAACTTATAATAATAAATCAAATGAGGAGGAATGATGGGTTGGCATCGTTGAACAACTTCATGACTTTACATATCATTGTTTTTTAGATAAAATGTTGGAAAAATGGGAGTAGAAAATGAAAGTTCCGAGCAGGGACTAGGAAATTGATAATATATACCCAGGGAAGATCTATAGGTTAGGTTAGGTTAGGTACCTATACATAGGAATGTATGGGAACCGAAATCAACAATTTTAGACAAAAATACAAGATTAGTATTAACCCTTCTATCAGCTATCGATATTTTTTCGAGGGCACGAAGAACAGAAGAATCGTCATGTGATGCCGGGCATTCAGTTCTTTAACCAAAACATACAACTGGAAAAATGTCGACTTATATTGTATAATAATATACTCACTCTGGATTCGAAAAAGCTTCCCAGTTGCGTCAACACGATACCGTTGAGGGGGATGCCGATCAACGAATACACCAACACCAGTATGCGTCCGGTACCGGAAGTCGGGTGCAGATTTCCATAACCTATAAAAGGTACATAATATTATAATTTATAATATACCACGCAATCACAATCAACAATATTATTCAATGTGATTACAATCTGATGAGGTAGTAAGATAATATATTTTCGAAGTATTTTATTTGACTAATAATATTATGTTATTTCGTACAGTGTCGTTCAAGTCACTTGCATGACAGTCCTTTACAATATTATACATGGCGTAGGTATTGAATATCAAATCTGGAGTGCGCCTAACAGTTTATATTTTATTATTGTCTGACGGCAGACGTCGCTTTACCGTCGATTACTATTACTTCCGAAATTCGATCATAGACCATGAAAATCGTCCATGCAATATTATAAAAGTTAAAGTGATCCATTTTCGACAATATAGTAAGTATTTTCATAACAACGAAACCTGCGAAACATTATGTTAGTCGTTTTCGGTCAGGTTATAAAATATGCAATTCCGTTTAGTTCATAAAAATAATATTATACAAACATGGTTAAGGCACACATTGTATTCAGGTGCGATCGAAGAGCATATTTGTATTTAGTTACCACGGTCTTGTAAACAAGGCGTTTACAAAACCACTATAGTTATCATTTTATCAAACTGGTAACATGAGATTTAGGTTGTGGTATTCTCACTGCTGATTATTATATTAAATAAATAGTAACTTTTCAACACATTATGACAAATATTGTTACAGTATTATACAAAAATAGCAAAAAAAAAAAAATATATAAATTAATTGAATAAATGTTAGATTGATAAAATGTTTTTCATAAACCATGCCCATATGATAACCACTATGATACCTACCTAGTACCTAACTATACGATATAGCAAATTTTTGATGAAGGTAGGTATAACATGTATAGGTATATAAAAGGATATCTATGATTTAGATCCATTCCAATGGTTAGTGTATAATGTACATAATAATATTATTATAGCTATTAGGTACAACGTGATATAATATCATATTAAACGACGAATTACACGTTTAGGCACCTATAATTACACTCATTGCGCGGATACGTAGTTTATATAATATGTATATTACACTAATTCGTAAAATAATAACATAAACGGAGATAAATCGTTTTAGTGTACCTATACTACGGCGATTAGGATGGAGCCGTGTAGGTAATATACAATATAATTGAGCGCCCATACGTGTCGGGTTAAACGACGATCGTAAAAAAAAACGAAAACCTCTATACGCAATGAGACGGCGTTTTGCACGCCCACGTGTTATGTACAATGTACATAATATACATATAATATATATATATATATATATATGTGTGTGTGTGTGTACTTATATACACATCGTGAGCGAAACTTTGTACACAGAGACGGTGTACTGTTATTAATAATTATTATAATACTCGATGGTGCGCTAAAACACAATTTAGTACATAATGTTATATATAGATATGTATGATTATAATAATATATGCATTGTACGTCGCTTTTATGGTTTTCAAAGGTCCTAAATAATAATATTATTTAGGTAGGTACACGCGTATAGTTCGTTACGGTTATATTTTCCGAGGGCTGATCGACCCTCCCCCGTACACGGGCACGTTTTTCCGACCATCGAAAAATTTCGAATCAAAACGTGTATAATATATTGTATACCTCATGATGATTACAATAAAGTATTATACACATAATAATATACAGACTACAACCTTTGTCGTTATACTGCAGGGTAATTATTTTATTGAAAAACATACTTTGTGGTGTACCACTATTCAACCCACTCTATAATCTTTAAATACTTATAATACCAACTTATAGTAATTTTATTTTCATGCGACGAAATATTCTGAACGTTATTTTACTTCCAAATGTATGAAATTATAAGTGCATGTTGTGATTAAAAAATTAATACTTACAATTTAAAAATAATATGAAATTTTAATTTTTTTCAAAAATGTCTTATCATTACCTAAACTTATTTTAAAATATAATTTTAAAAGTTTCTAGGATATTAAAGAATCAACTGACATGTAAAATTTTAATATTATAGTGATATTTCCGATAGCGAATCCTTAATCCTTACAGACGTTAAAATATTTAATAAACCAATATTTTTATTTTTATTCATCACAATTTCATAATAATATTATTTTGATTTATAATACAGATTAGGTTAGGTTAGGCTGGAAACATTGACTTGGTCGAACGTATCGTGTCAAAAATTACAAATTGTCTGTAGGAGTTTTTGATAGTATGAAAATTCTTCAACTTATAGGCGTCTATCATCATAATACTTACCGATCGTACTCAGCGTGGTCAGGGCGAAAAAAAAAGCGTTGTAGTACGTCCATTGGTACTGGTGAGGTTCTTCTGGTCCTTCGTCCAACACCGTTTTGTTACAGTACACGTTCAACTGTTGGGCGAACTGTTTGCGTATGTGGGCATTTATGGTCGTATAATGTTTTGCGAGAAGTTCTGTAATAACAAAAGAAAATACTTTTTAAACTGGCTTAGAATTATTGTTTGTTAGAACAGTAATTTTCATAATATGTAAGGAATTATACGCAAGGCCGTAACGTAACTGAAAACAAATTTCAAATAGGGGGGAATCGAGGGGTCCAGCGTTATTCTTATATAGATAGGCACTGGACACTCATATTATTTATACATTCAAGATATAAAGACTCTTTATTCTCGTTATTATACTTCTTCAACGGGAATATACAATTATTTTTCATACAATCGTAGTCAATAAACAATATTCACTGCTAAAATTGTTCAACTTATAAAAAAAGTTGGTGGTCCAAACCCCTTCCAGTTGTACGATTCATAAAGCACTTAAGTGCCAGGAAGATATAATATAATATACTTAATAAAGGTAGGTACAATAGGTACATATCATATATTATAAAATTAACTAATATACACTTTTTGAGACATCCTGTGTGTGTATAATAATATATTATATTATATCGTCGTATATTTTACATATTATTTTACTACATTGTTCCGAATGAGGATGTAGATAAAACCACTAATCGACAGTCTGCAGCTGTTTAATATATATTTTCCCGTAACATATTATCGCCACGATAAATGGATGTATATTCAATATAACAGGGTTATAACCATATCACCAAATATCCATGTTAACCCCAAACAAAAACTATTTTACCGACAGTTGTTAAACAGACAGTTTTAATTTCAAAATTTTTATGTAACATCATCAAAATTTGAACTAGTAATTCCCGAGTTATTGTAATGTATTTACTTAGTATGTAATAATTAATAAATTAGTCCTTAAAAATGTTTTTACAAAAGTATAAAGTAATATATTTGTTATCAAATCTAGTACCTACATATTATTATACTCCGAATATTTTTATTATACTAATTACTAATTATAAAATGTTACCTAATAGAATAATATAACCTATTAATTAGTAGGTAATTACTATAATTTTTAAATCATCATAATAGTATTATAGTCTTCATTATATAACCAAGACCTATTATTACCATGGACCCATTATCTTAATGCACGAAGCTAAATAATTCAAAAACTAATCATCTGATTTTCTATTTAAGTAAATCAAAATTTCAAAAAATGTAATCTACTTAACAATTTACGGGGAAAAAAGTGATTACATTGGGAACAAAATAAGTGGCAGGAATCGCAGGTAAATCTTAGGATAAAAAATCTATAGTATTTTACAACATGGTCCAAATAGTCCTTACTAAATACATATAAATAAGAATTCTAAAAACCCTGATTTGAATAAATTCATTGTTTAAGGCAAAATAGAGTTGAAAGTGTATGATGAATCACCCTGTATACGATATGTGACAAAATACAGGAGTGTATATAAAATCGTTATGCCAAAATTCTCGTATTTAAGTATTTACTCTACTATAGATATCGTATATTATAAAACTATTTATCATATGATATTATTAAATAGCTTTGAATGCGTTAATACTGATAAATATGTAAAAAATACTTTTTATAAGACCTGTTGCTCCTCCACAAGCTTAGGCTTTTGGAGATAATATTGTTTTGTTGAACAAAATTGTATTTTAAACATGTAAATGAATAAATTATTATTATATCGATCTCAATTGAACCAGTAATAATTTATAACATATAATTATGATCATTTTATTTCTCGTCGATGACTCCATATGTGTTGGACCGTTGTTGCAAGATGTCATTTTAGTGGAAAACTTGGTCCTCAAACATCCGAGAAATGACCTGATCAACAAGTAAGTATGTGACTTTATATTATTATTATTATTTAAAACGTTCATATTTTTTAACGATCTACGGGATTCGTTGCAAAATGTCACAGACAGAGTCGTCCTTGACCCGAATCCCTATAATATTAAAGCAGACCCTACAGTGATAATTCATAATAAATTATTATCGTGTTGCGCGGACGAAATTTTTTAATGGACTTTCGATATATCTCGCGAAAAAATAATAACAATCGCATTTGCCTTGGAAATTTGGTTTTTTTCTTTTTATTATATTATAGGCGGTATTTACATTGTATTATTAAATATGCACCTAGCTAGTATAATAGTGTATACGAAATATAATATAATAATATGGTAAATATAATAATTATGTTATACGCGGTATATGCCCAGTCCCGCGTGTTGTGAAATAACCGACTGCCCGCGCATGAGGTTTTATATATTATCATACTTTCCAATTCTTTCAATTACGATATTAATAAAAAATGAAAAATTATAATAATTCAGGAAAAAACAATTTGCACGTCACGCGCGTATAATACAATGCTATTACTTATATATGCAGTAAATTATAATATGCATACGCCACGCGGTAATAATCGCAAGACTTTACGGTTTGTTAAGCGATTATCATTTTTTTTTCTTCGTGCGACGACCGGACCTCACTGAAAGCCAGCGAACAAAACGCCCTTACAAGACAGACGACAAATGAATCGACTGCACCGCGTGTTTGTCGTATACTGTTATTATATTATGTGTTTTCCGCGACGCTTTAAAATCGAAATAATAACATAAAATTATTATTTTTTTTTTAATTTAACGACGTGCGCGTATTAATTTATAACCGAGAACTTGAATTAAAATACGATCGACTGGCGGCGCTCCGTGAATGCGCTAACTGTTCGACTCCCCGACCTAATGAATTACGTCTATATAAACGACAGTGGTGCACTCGTAAAATTCGAAAATTTATCGAACGAGCCGCGATATGTTTATATCAATAAAATTTAATGTATTGTTCGCGAAAACTTGCTATGAGTTATAAAACGGCGTATAATATTATTATTATTATTAATATAGTGTACTCGTACCTATATGTCACAGGCACATTTATAAACCCCAAAACATTTTTTCATATCAATATTTTGTATCTAAAATGTATATTAATTAATAATTATCTTTGAGCAAACTCGCACGTTATATATCGCGGGTATTGCGCGGTGAAATATCATAGTTTTTACTAAAAAATGTACTATAATATACGAGTATAGTAGAATTTAAAGATAACGGAATTGTTTTTAAATTCATATTACATAATATTTAGCTGAATTTTTTTGTACTCGTATAATATTGTAGGTATTCTGCAGTATTTCAATCAGCTAGTCTTTTCGAAATGGTCGTAATTTTTTTTATCATAATTAAGGTATTTTTAATTAATAAATGAAAATATAATTTATAGAAAAAAGAACAAATTAAAATTTTATGATACCCGATAATTTGTTATACTTACTATCGTAGTATTATGTAATACAACGAAATTGATAAATCAAATGCGCGCGCTCAGTAATAATGTAAAAAATAATTTAAATAATATGCTTCGACGAAACATATCGTTTTACAATAAATAATAATAAAACATTAATATAATACATTTTTAGTACACTGTGCGTATCTATATTATATATCTTTGAAACCATCGTTTATAAATTTCCTGTAAATCAGTTATCACATATCGATAATATATTATGTACACGCTATACTATAATGAATATAATATGGTATTATACATTATCGTGTTAGACTTGGACTCCGAGACTCGTCCAACATGATGTATAATGATGAATATGAATAAACGTAAATGATAAACAGTAACATAATGTATAAAAAATAATAACTGATAAAATATATAATGTACTGCTATAGTATTGTGTTATCATGAGCGTTTGTGTAACAAAATTTCTATTTAAATAATATATGGTTAGAGCCCAAATATATACCCAAATAATCATAATAAATATTACACTTATACGTGTATGTACGATAATAGTAGTAGGCACACAATATTGTTTGATCTATTGTCCAGATATACCTATACATTATAGTATAGTACCTATATTGATTTCTGCAGATTTGATAATTACAATATTGTTGTAAAAACGCCTTTAACCTAAATATTTATCAAAAGGCTGATAAATAGCAAATATTTAACCTAACCTAAACCTATGCAGCTTCAATGACTAGTTCTATCTATAGCAGTTATTATATTATATACCTAACATACTATATTACTTTTTAAATCCTTGATTTTTGTTTTTGAAATATATTCTTATTTAAATTGAAGTATTTAGTAGGTATAGAAATGTATTTTTCAGAAATTTTTATCATAATACTTTTTTAGATTTTTAATATGGTTTTTAAATAAATATATAAAAAGAAGTCACTCAAAACATTACATTTTTGTAAAAACGTTTAGTGTTAGAAAAACTTTAACAGTTGAAACAATACTTTTTTCAAAACCACAAAAATGAGTGTAACTTAAAAATAACTCAACAGCATCATAGTATACAGGGTGTAACAGAAATAACTGACTATTTCAATTATTTTATTTTTGTTATAATCTACATTTAAAAAAAAAATTATTTTTTATAAATTATAAATTTATAAACAATTGTGCTATATTTATATAGTATACATTTTTATTTCTATTTAGTATTTCTTGAATAAAAGTTTGATTAAAATTATTTTGGAAATTTTAAAATAGCTAATTTGTAAACCTGCTTATAAGAACAATATTGATGCCTGGTAAAAACATTTATGTAAGTCAAGTAATTTATTTATTAGAATTATTTTATAAAATATCAATATTTTTTTTGAAAATATAATTTTTGGCATGATTATAATATTTACTATCCAAATATTTTAACAATTGTTTTCATACGTTTAACTAGTATCAATATTTGTTTTTGGCAGATCTTTTTGTTACATCCTAGTTATATATATTATAAACTGATCGGTACACAAGGCACGACCCCCTCCCCCCTCCAATTTTTCCCTTATTCTTACTGTTAAACCGAATGTTTTTATGAAAACGTTGATGTTAGTACCTATGTACATATAAATTGAAAATTAATAGTGTACTTTCTAATTTGAACTTAACGTTCTTAGGATAAAATAGTCCACGATAATATATTATGTATATTGTTTAAAACGTACGGATGCTATAATATGGAGGTTATAAAATATTACAGTAATCCATTTTTGATTTAATTAATCAACAATTTAAAAAATAACTACAGATAAAAAGGTGGCTTACATTTGAAGAAAAAAAAGAAGTTTGAAATTACACTTCTTGTACATGGTATAAACATCTAAATGTTTGAAATTATTAAAATCTTGAAGTACCTACCTACGCGTCTTATTAATTCCTAAAATCAGAATTTTTATCAAATGCATTACTGACGAATATAAGGGGAGATGAATATGAACGGTGGATCACTCTGTATATTATTCTAGTTAAGTATAAATGTATATAGGTGATTCTCCAACGGTCGACATTTCAACACGAATAATATTTTAATCATTATGACATTGTATATTGCGGTATACCTATAAAGTATATAGATAGATCGTTAGCATTATTATCAATTTAAAGTCCAAATTTCCGTATATGAATATGTTGTAATGATATAGTGTACCGAACGCTAGCGCTGATGGTGGACGGTTGAGGGGTTAGATACGCAATTTGTAGAAAAAATTCTGTCTTGTCGTCTTGCGTAATAATATATAATTTTATTATAACGTTATAAAAGCATATTATAATATAATGTTTACATAATGTATATTGTATACCTTATATTATTATAATGTGCTTTTAAATGACGATTATAAAATATTTACCACGTTATGTACTTATGTAGTTCTGTAGAAACGAGTGTGTTTGAAAATCGTAATTCCTCATTTTGCAAATAGATTATAATTATGATTATGCAATTACTATTACTTTAAGTGAACGGTAGGTGTTTATACAATTAGTGCAAAAGACATGATTCTTACTCAAAAACGTATAGACTTTCGTTTGTTTTTACGATATATTATGACGGAGCCATCGTTCTTTCCAATTCGTTATTGGTTTCTTGTACATCGCGGTCGTCATTTAAATTGAGTTTGATGACTGTGTGTTTATGACCGAACAATAAACATTTTTTTTTTTTTTTAACGTGTATAGCGTTAACGTGAGCGTTTATATTACACCCGCGAGTAATAATACTAATAAGTAATAATGATAATACTAAAAATATTATCGTGGCAATAATAATGCTTAATACGTCGGACAAATTTGTGTTTTAAAATTTGTTTACGATAAAATAAACTATATAACGCAAGTCGACAATCGACAAACAAACGTGACACTCGACGACTCAATAGGTATAATAATTTATTACCAATGAGACGGAATATTGCGTATAAAATGTGTGTTACCAGACCCGTGGTAATTGGTAACAACCAAAAAAATTGTAGTCACAAATCTGCACCATCACTATAATAGAGCACTATATATAGGTATATATACTAATTAGTGTATAGTGTTTATTAAACAAAAGTCACGCGTCAACGTGGTTATTTTTTACATTTTTGCAAATTTAAAACGCATCTGATTAACGAGAGTAAATGTAATCCATACGGCTGAATTTAAAACAAGTTTAACGGTTGCATCCAAAAACCACACACCTATGATTCCGACTCCTGAAAGGTCGATAGACAAAAACCGCACAATGTATCGGTTCGTTGTATACTAAAATACAGCACACTTGTCACTTAGTATTGGTTAAAACCGCATACCATTATATACCTATTACAGATTATTCAAATTGTATGATTAGCTGACTATAAATTTCTTTTATTTGTTTTTATTTCAATTGATATATAAATAATACATCAACCTAAAAAAATTGTGCGGTTTTGACTTACTAAATGTGTCAAGTTGTAACTTACTAAAACCTTAACCTAGTGTGCGGTTTAACGCACTGCGTACTGTAATATTTTTAAATTGACTACCAGCTATAGGTGTATATTATTATATTATTGGTTTTTTATTATTATTATTATTCCGTTTTAGTCCTTCCGCTTACTACTTATATTATACTCATCTCGTAATCATTATTTGGAATTTTTAAATTTTCTTTTTTTTATTTGATACAAATTTGAAATATAAATTAGGCGCTAATGTAGTATTATTTGTAACCATATTTATAAATTCACATACGACGTAGATATAATATATGAGAATGACTGTTACTGTTACTGTCCTCAAAACCTGTCACAGTGTCCAATTATATTTTTTTTAAATTACAGCTCATCATATAATATCAAACTTTTCACTTTTGCGAATCAAACTTATTTCTATGTAATCACTGCAATACAGGATGATTATTTTAACGGTAAAACACATAATTACGAAGAGTATTAATGTTTTTATAAATTGTTTTTTAGTTTATTACAAAAATTTTTTTTTACTTTTTTTATAGTTTTAATTTTATAACTATAAATTCCGAAGGAGAATATGTTCTGATCATTTTTCGTTTAAATGTTGAATTTCTTAAGAGTATTTATTGCTGGTTATCATTTATAAATATTTAGTTTTTATATGACGAGTGGAGTATAGGACCAATATTTTGACAGATAGATATGTATCTAAGGTTAGGAAAGGTTAGCTATAAGTACTCTGTGCCACTTCACTCCGCACATCTAGACTTTAAATATGTATTTAATATCAATTAATATAATATATAATTGATACTTTATACCTATGTGAGTTATAAATAATATTTTATTAACTACTACAAGGTACTAGTTCGAAATTTGATCTGAAACATCAAAATTCTCTAAAGAATATTTTACTTCAGAATATAAAATTAAAAAGATCATTTTGGTTTAAATTAAAAAAAACTTGAAGAATAGAATTTGTTACAAAAATGTTCTATTGTCATATGCAGACTTCGATAGGTATGTAAATATATATTTTAAAAACACTTTAATAGGTGCTTGTCGGACAATGAGTGTTAACTGATAAAGAAATCACCCAGTATATAACACACACAATAATAATTAATATTTTATATCCATATATAAGACGTGGGGACATACACTGCACTGAGTTGTGCGCTTGTGCGCGTACCTAATTGACTTGATTTCCACTCGTCACCATCATACAATATTATATAAATACGTGTACATAATGTATAGTTGAGACATGAAAACTTGTCGTTTGCAAACGAATTTTGCCAGCCAAATATAATAATAATTGTGTCCACCGTTTGCAATTTTAACTGGATTTCTCAAAAACGTTAAAAATGTGAGTAGACACATTATTAATACGCCGCAATAATAATAAATGGTACATTGGTCTAACGGCTATCATTATATTCGTACTATAATTAATATATGTATAACAATTTTACGTGCTTATGTTATTTACCAATTTGCAATATTTACATGTATAATGTTAATAACACATCATAATTATATATAGGAAAGTGAGCACTATAATGTTTACTTATTATTCTAAATCTATACGTTTGAGGTACTATCTACGTTCTACATACTTGAATTAAAAATTGAACTGCAGTGAGGTCCTATAATTTTGTACTACGGCCGTTTTTAGTGTATAAACGATAAAAATATTTATTTATACGTATGACTACTTACAAACCTAATAAACTATCTATAAACAATTAAATTGACGTAGGTAGGAACATCGTTATAGAATATAATATAATAAAATAAGTAATAACAATATTATTTTTGTCCGGTCACGATCAATGCACATTGACGTACCTATATCATATAATTTGTTATTTACTATTTTCTAGCATATAACAAAACAAATTGTACTTTGGATTTTTGGGAGAAAAAACCATTGTGCGGACAGGAAAACGAGTCTGTCTTGCAGGAATTTACCTATATTATAAATGCGAACAAGTGCCGTGAATCAACAAGTTATACACACATATTTTTCCTTAAATTGTCGAGTCGTCATACACGCACTAGGTTTACCCGATCGGTTGTATGAATAAAATTGATCGGATATAAATGATATAATACTAATAATATTATAATATTATAATTTAAACACGAGAGGCCCGTTGAAAACCGACAAGGCGTGTATATACCTATAACTCGTGTTCAGTTTTAAGCGGAGAAGAAATAAAAAATTATTTTTATTAAATATTTCACTATCGAATTATTCTCGAGAAGTTGGGTTTATTCAAGGGTGAGATTTAATTTAAAAAAGTTCTTATTTCGAAAATTTGAATTATTTTTTGAAAAAAAGTAAAAATTTTTGATTTTGTTTTCAATATTAAATAGCGGTTGCGGCTATAGTTTACATTCATCTATATTTTTATGTATTCGATTAAAATTGATTTTTATCATTTTAACTTAATGCAATGTTTAAACTTTTTTTACGATGATTAATTTATTATCGGTTTTGTGTTATAATTACCACATCTAATGATTTTCACCTACAAAACACCACTCTTTAGAGAGTCCTTTTACAAAACTTAATATTTACGTAATAATAACTCGAGAATTGAAATATTTATTTAAATCATAATTATTTATTTTATCATAAATATGTGATGACTTGTCTATATATGAGTATACCAAAACTGTCTTTTTCAGAACTCATTATTAGTGCTGCTTACATGTCCTGGTGTCATTTACTAGGTAATATTATTTAAAAATAAATAAATAAAAAGTGCGTGGACAAGAATTATTGTTAATCTCATTAAACAATGAGTAATAATTTGGGCGTAGAATAACTGCAATGTACATTAATAAATTGTACAATTAACGACTTTTATAATAAATGTTAAGTTTCACAATTTTAGATACAAATTAAATTTCAATATAGCTGTAATCGTTCAGAGTATAACATACAGTTAATTGTGACTTGTAATATTATGTTATACTTAATCGTATACAAACACGATTGTGGAAGAATACGTTCAATGATGTTTATAGATTTTTATCATTATTTTTAATTTCTGCAATCTAAACTCAGACTGCGATCAGGTATAGAAACTTACTTACGCAAATGTTATCATAATTACTCAATTTATCAATATATAATCACTAATCAGCATTTATAACAACACTACAGGTACCTTTTACTATATTCCTAACGGGATTCAGTTATCGTTGTAAAACCGTAGAGGTAATAATGTGCAGTTATCGAAAGCACACTGTGCTGCACTTTACGGTTAAACATCACTCAGAAATTCGATCATCTCAACGTTTCGATAAACCTTTCCGATCGTATAGCAGATATACCTGCTGTAAGACTGACTCTATTTTAAATCCAAGTTTTATAAAATGTTACAATCTACACCTCCCCACCAGAAATTCATTCTACAGACAGATTGCTGTAATAACGACTATAGTTCATATCACATAAACGGGTGATTGTAAACTTAGCCTCGAGCTCAGCCTCTATACTTTTCAGTTAGAAATTATTGATACATTATTAACTCGGCTGGAATAAAAAAAAAGAGCCCGGATCTTCATATATCTAATTAGGTATTACCTTATAATATTTTTGAGGATCTTTTGTCTATTGAGAATTACCTACTCACAAAGCTAGAACCCAGAATACATCACGAGGATGTGGTTCTCATCTTATTCTTCGAAAATAATTGCATTAAATCGACGATCATTGATATGGCTATGCAAAATTGTAAGCAACACTAGAAAATAGTTTCAAAATTCCAAAACGAAAACTAATTGATTTGTTTTAATGTTAAATTATGTTTCGACAAAAAGTTGTCCACGATAAAATATAGCTCTGTGTATAGACACGATATTAATTATCATCAAATTAAATCGTGTCGAGTTTATTTTATTTTATCGGTAAAAATTATCGGCTTACCGGGTTTACATACGACTTTTTTTGTAACCGGCTATAGCCGGGCAAAGTTTATATCAAAAAAGGTAATCGAGGGCCGAGTTTACATTTGCCGCACATAACTATTAATGGATATATTATATTCGTTTGGAACTCTCGACGTGCATTTTTGACGTCCATCAAGTCGCGCGTACACCATAAACAATATAATATTCGCTTGCTTCTCACCTTTGAGCTCTAGTCTTTCGATAATGTCCAAGGAGTGCTGAAACTCCTCTTCCTTGCGCTCGATCCGGTAGAACACGAACGCGCCCAGACACAGATAGCCCACGAACACGACGAATCCGACGAACCATCTGCCGATCATTTTATTGCTTGCCGATCCGACCAGATCATCGCCCCAGAAACTAACGCAGTTTGTGATTTACACAACGAGCGTCGAAGCGGCGGCGACTCCGGCCCCGTAGGATATCAAGATCCTGCGGAAGGTTTGCGTATAGAAAATCACGCGGATAATAATAATTATTGTTACGATGATAGAGTTATACGACGGCGGTCGTTGCGACGGTAAGAGTAAAAAGTCGGAAATGAAATAACAATAATAATAATAATAATAATAATAATAACAACAATAAATAATAAAATAAAAAAATGTACAAACGATAAGGTAAACTGCGGAACGGAACTTAAATCAATTTATATCGTTTACTATTATGTCGTTATCGCCGGCGAACGGACGGACTGCAGACGCGCACTTGTCGTTCCGCTGGTAATGTCGGCCGGCAGTCGTGTGTCGACGACGATGACAACAAATACGGCAACAGCAGCAGCAGCAGCAGCAGCAGCTTTGGCGCGTATCGTATATTATTGTTGTGTGCAGTGCGGACGATGCGTCGGCGGACGATGAGGCGTGGCGGCGGCGGCGGCGGCGGCGGCGGCGGTGGAGATAAGGAGAACAGTAATACACTGCAATGATAGTAATAATAATATAATATTTAGTAATTGGAAGAGGAAAGAGAAACGAAAACTCGTCTTAATCGGCCTGCAAGATAAAAAGGTGACATAATAACGGGTATTGGAGTATTGTAGACAGCGCGATCCCACATGTACATAATATCAAATGTATAAAAAAAAAAAATATGAACTTATTACTCTTCTCTAAGTACACGCTAGTATACTGATTATAAATTACACTTAATAGCGTATAGGTATTGTTGTGATGATGATAATAATATCATATCATATCGTATAGGTACGTCAAAACCGCGAGATTGTAGAAGCGAACTATAGGTACTTATTTTGTAGAGCGCGTGAGCTTCTCTGTTTCAACAGCACAACAACAGGTTTCGTTTATTAAATGATATAACACAATAATAATTATGAATTACTGTTCTTTTAATTATGTTTGTAGTTGTATAGTATACACGTGAAATTTGTACGACGATATCGGCGGACGATGGCGACTGACGAGTGAACATCACAAAACAACATAACAAGTTCACTTTGCCTAACCTAACCTAACCTAACCGAAATATACGTATCTACCAACTCTCCAAGTTTGTTATAACATGTTTAACCATCTTTGGTTAAAGATATGTTATTTCATACTTAAGTTTAATTTCCGACAACATTCTAATTAACAACATAGTAAAAAGCTATGGTACAATAAAACTTCACTTGATAAATAACTGTAGTCCCATTTCTGACTTAAATAAATAGGTGGTTATAATATGTGTGCGCTAAGCCATTGGTATCATATCATGGTATACCGTGGGATCGCGTAGGTACAACATACGTACCTCCCTAATATAGTCGTTGTTCGTTTGATATGATATAATAATAGATAATATATATGTAATAATAATGTATATAAGGCAGGGTCAAAAGCGGATTTATATTAATTAATTTTTATTGTTGTATAACTCTTAAATTTTAATAAAATGTATATTTACAATTTTTTTAAAAAACTAATACATTCTACCGATAAGCCCATGTTTTTTCTTTTGAAGCTCGATGAGGGGGGGCGATCACACCTTCTCCCCGCCCATTTGTAATCACCACTGGGCAGAAACTTGTCGCATAATACTGACTACTGCCAATGGTCCCCGATACGTCATAATATATTAAATATAATAATAATATATAATAAAGAGAGCTGAACACTGCCGGCCTATTGTTCGGAAATAAATCGGAAGTAAAATCGAGATGAAAAATTCGATACGGGTCGTTACGTTTAGTTGGTAAACTGCGCGGTATAGGTATAAGTAATGTAATTTTTGAACGCTCGATAGGACGATGTACGTGGTTCACTCAAATTTCTTCCTTGAAAATATTCTATGTCTCTGACGTGTATTATATAATAACACTGCGTTGTCGTGCAATACGCACTGCTTATGGGTACATCGCGGAAATATATCGTGTAAATCAAGTGGTTATAAGTACACGTCTCGCGTGCATCCACGATCGTGAAGGTCCGGTAAAGGGGCGATCCACGGACGACGGGTTTTATTTAATTTTTTCGTTTTCGAAAATATATCATAATATTAGAAGGGCTTTATATCGCCGCCGCCATCGCGGCCGTTGTCAGCTATAGGTATATTATGTCTGTATGCCCATCTCGTGCGGATCAGTCTTTATATTTATTCTCGAAGAATAAAAACCTTTCGACCGTCGTCGCCTTGACTTGTCGCCCAGTTTATAATTTTGTCTATAATTTTCTCAGTCGTGACCATACATCACACGTTCGTGTGCGGAGCCGGATATTCGTGCCGACAATGTAGATACAATATTATATTATATTATCTATACACGTTTAATATGTCAATGTGAGTCGTTTACATGCATCATTGTTATATTATATAATATAAATATTAGTTTACGATGTATATATTGAGCGAGACGAAACAAACGGAGATAATGATCACGTGTATACAACCACCTGTTGTATAATGACGATTGACGACAATAATATTATTTTAAACACTAAATGATAATGTAATATATTATTAATCACTTGAACATTTGGTACGACCCGCGATTCAGTCGTTTAGATGGACGTGATAATACATCACACGTATAGGTATAAATCGCGCAAGTCAAATCGATTTTTTTGTAACATATTTGAACTACCTCACATCTCCGTAATATCCAGTAAAATATTACTAAATTATGTACTAAATTATACTGCAAAATACAGCTTACTGTATTTTTGAAAATCGTTCCCCTTTTGAAACTTTCCACGCCGTTCGTTTAAGTTTCGCGGTATCCGCCCGTCGATATACCTCACAATACGCATTGTGTTACAGAATATAATGTAGGTACACTGTAAAATTCGAAGTACCATACCGAATATGAATATAGTATAATATTATATCTCGATGACACCGGCTTTTTTTCTATCGAAACGCGCTTCGTAGTGTTAGGTAAAACATTTTTAATTTATAATAATTGTATAGTATACGAGCAACCGCAGATAAACACGATCAACACGCCGCTCTAATCGAACTTTACAATAATACGAGTTCCAATTAAAACGTTTATTAATAATATTGTTACGATGATAACATATGATTAATCGCCCAAATTGTTTTAATATAATATTACACTAATTAGACGAGAGATCGTTCATACTGCAGGTTATGTATAAAATATGTATAGTACGCAGCTAATAGCTATATTATAATATTATTATGATATTATTTTTGTAATCGGTCAGGTCAACGTCTTCAAATGTGCCGATGCGCGCTGGTCGAAGGGTGAAATCGAGAACTGATATTTTTACAGGTTACTGTTTTCAAGGTACCGTGGTTAAGTATGTGCTAGTTTTGTTTAATGTTTTGTAAATATTTGCATATTTAGAGGTTTTTTTTACCTATTTAGCGTATCTAGCGCACCTACTTTTGGCCGGCCAACATTTAAAATATATGGGAATCATTTTAAAAATGTTCAAAATGAACGACTGACTGCGGATATTTATTGATGTATTAACATATTTACGCCCCCCCTCCCCCAAAAAAAAATAAAATATAACTTGCGTAAAAATAAAAAAATGGTTCTGGAGTGAATTGATAAAATTGATGTCACGAAATAGTGTAACGGAAGTTGCTCAATCGTTCAACTCAGTAGCCCAAGTACACGTATGTAATAACGTACAAATAAGATAAATATAAAAACGACTCCTACCAAATGATTAGGTTAGGTTAGTCTTGTTCCATGCTTCACATATTATATTATTAGTTCTGTGTTCACCATTTAATGTGGCTTCAAAGACATTCCACGTTTTTGGTAAGAAATAAGAGATTAGTTTTTCTTAATTCTATGTTCATACCAGCGCCTGAAACTCTCTTATATGAACCATTTACATATTATGTGGTGTCAAAGTTACTCAACGATTCATTCGCTTCAGAAATGCTTGTTTGTTTTAAAAAATCCATCCCCTCGTGTACCCGTTCAAGTGGTAGGAATGCCAGATTATCAACCATCGAACAAAAATAACTAAATTTGTCATCATACATATAAATTGTTTTTTAAACCTAAATCTTGGGTTTCCGAAAAGTGATCCGACAAAGATGGTAAAAACACCCTCTAATTTCTAATTTCGAACCAAAAATATTACTAGCCGCTGTAATTACAGCTTTTTCGAAATCGACATGTAAAAACCTGGGGTCAGGAAATCAATTTTGCTCTTCACATCCTGACTCGTCTGGCGTCCGACCGGCGGGCGCCCTCCGTTCGGTCACAGAACACGGGACCGGACCTACAAACCGACAACACGTGGACCTACGACGACAGAACGCCGTGGGCGTGGCTTGGATAGCATCGGCGACCAATGCAGCAACCAGCGTTATCGTCACTGTGCGATCGCGCGCAACAACCAATCACAGTGTACGTTTCGTACTCCGGATGGTTCCTCGCTTCTTGGAGAGAACGAACACAGTTCACCGACGACTGTGAGTGGAGTTTCAACAAAAATGTCAACGATTCTGAAGCATATCCGCTAATTGAATTCTCGCAAGACTACCTATTCGGGCCACGGATGAACTCAAACAAAACTCAACATACAACATGGGACAACCGTTATTGATGCTGTTTTGCAACAGCAAAACACATACATTACAAACACAAGTTTACGTATCTTATTTCAGCTATCACAAATCCCTTATTATTTCTGGTGTAATATTGCAGTTTAGCTACCATGGGATTTTTTCGAAACCTATAGGTAAATACACGTTTTAAAAACGATGGTGCCAAAAAAATTTTGCGCAAACTCTTAGTTTTTGAGTTGTACGGTTTAAAATTCAAAAATTCCCGAGTTTTGAATTTTTTTTTGGGGCAGGAATTTTTAATTTTTTGCCGACTATTTATGGTGCAGTCAGAATCTGTCGATCAAACATACTTTCAAAGTTATAGCGGTTTGAAGTTTTGAAGATAATGATTTTTCGCTAATACTATATAGTCGCTCATGCGTAAGTGCATGCTGTTTTTGGCAATTTTTTTAGTGCATAAACTATACATAACCGTTAGCTTATATAACAGGAAGATAGAGTGATCGTTTGCTTGGATCATTACACTGCATCAGTGTATCGGTTATTGGATTATTGCGACCGTGATTATAGTAACATATTATTAACATGGCTAGACATAGCAAGCGGATGGATAGAGCGGGCGAGCTGGCCGAAAATCTGTGAAATTGATAAGAAAAGAAATTGTGGATCGTCAGCCGCTGAATCACGCTATATGATAAGTCTTTGAAGACACTAAGTTGATGATATCAATAACTCTATAGTTAAAGAGCTCTTATATAATTGTATAATACTATATGTACCCCCCCCCCCCCATGCATTTAATTATAAATTTATAACTCGTGGTTGGCCCCTTATTGTTGCTATAATATAGTCATAATCACATCATACTTAACGTATAATAATATAACGATGACCGCGATGTTTATACGCGTCTAGAATATCACCCAATGTGCGACAACCTACACCTGCAATACGGCTGCACATATTATTACTATTGTAAAGGGTCGACGTGGTCGGTCGGTCGGGCAGGTATTATGGCAGATATTATGATATAAAATCATATTATTATCGTATTATAAAGATCGCGTGAAAACGAAACCGGTCGGGAAAAAAATCTGCCGGCACACGCGCGTATGACCCGCCCGTCGTACGACTATACATAGTATTATATTAAAGTGTGACTCGGCGGATGCAGAGAAACGGCCCACTCTTTCCGGGACGGCGAAACAGGACGAAACGAATAGAATTAAACTCGGAATCAGAAGAACAAAACCACAGTTATGTACGACATAGTGTACATACAGGGTGATTTACCAAGCATGCTCGCGCCCGCCCCCCCTCCACTCCCCCCTTTTTTTTCTTTTTCGATAATGCGGTTATCAGAAATCTGTTTTTTAGAATATATATATAGGTACTTACTCATATATACCATTATATTTTCAAACTATTGAGATATGTTGAGTACTATAGGTACTTAAGGAGTATCAGACTTTTGTTTTTCGAATGACAACCTCCCTTTGTTCTGTTGTAAATTATTCGGTGGATAATTTATCTGTCCATTTTGACGTATCAAAATCAAATTACGAACGAGTGGTTTTTGAGTTATTTAACTTTTTGTATGGGTTCATGATAAGTAATGTGTTTGGAAAATATGGAGCTATGGTAATTTGAACATTTTAGTAATAATTACTATAATTTATTTATATTACTCTATCAATATATTTTATAGTTTATAAAATGGCCAAATAACAGGTTGCGTAAAATATTAATAAATTTAATGGTTCAATAAAATTTAATGAATCAATCATGGGCCACTTAATCATGTTTAAGGCACTATTAATTCAATAAATGTTTAATGATTGTTCATGCAACCCGGCATAAGTATAATAAATATTAGGTTAGGTTATATATTCAATGTTACATCTATTTTATATTTTTGTAGAACCATTTTTTAGGACTATTATTATCAATAGGAACATTTTAAATAAATGAAAAACTACTAGCTCAAATTTTGAATTAAATACATCAACATTTTCAACAAAATTATTCACTAAACAATTTACAGTTAAAAGGATAATCTCTCATTTTAAAAAACAGAAATTTGTATTGCCAAAGGACACTCCTTTAATAGTAAAAAAAATCTCAATGATCAAAAAATATATTTAAAAATACTAAAAATCAGAATTTGATTAAATGTATTATTAAATGAAAAAAATTGGTGATGAGAAAGCTTGGTGAATCATAATCTATATTGTTATTTATGCACTTACATTATATACATCGTAATTTTTTGTAGGCACGCGCTCCGCGTTTTTATGTTCAAATTTTGGTTTTTAGAACTTTAAGTCTTTGGATTCTTTCACCGCATATTTTAATGACTGTCCCGTAAAAGTTTTCGGTAAATTCATATCTTTTTTTAAAAAGTTGATTTAAATTTTCTACGACTCAGTCTATTATATATTTAGATGGGAACTAATAGGAAATCAACTGACCAATATATTATTTTATGTGTACTGCCCATTATAAGTACAATAATAAACTAGGAAAATACCCGTTATCGAGATATATCATTATATATCATATTATATGGAATAATTCGTTCTCGATATACATCATCAATATTTTCAATAAAGTCTTAGGTGCACAGGACGGTCCATAAACAAACTCCGAAATGTGTACGTAATATACATGGAAATTAAAATATTTTAATAAAACATTAAAATATTGGTCGACCGTAATAATTGAACGATACATACCAAAGTGTATTTCAACATAATATAATATTATTGTATTATTTTACGGTGTATTCAGATTGTGCAGTACACTCTCTGCGCGTCTTATACCATTCGGTATTACCATCGAGTCAGACGCGTAAATAATCCAGACGACATTTTGATTATGCAAGAAACGCTCTCGGGATGTGCCATCAATGATACTAATAATATTGTTCTATATTATTCAGAAAAATAAAACTAGCGCGCCTTAAAATTATCATTTATCCACATGGATGAATATTATTATGGCAATCGATAAATAATTAATTTGTTTTTTTAAGCGCATTTCGATAAGAAACATCGAAAACAAAAAAAGTAGTATTGAATAGAGCGTTTACGATGAATCAACAAATAAACCAATAGAGATAAAAATAAAAATAGTAATGGAATTAAGGAGAAGTCTGATATCAGGAGATGTGCGTAACGGTCGGTCCCATATTGGCTAGAAAATTAATACAGCGAAGTATAATACAATGTCAATCATAAATATTTATATATAAACTAAAAATATAAGAATGACAAACACGCGTTTGTAGGCTTCATTGAAAATATTATAATAATATGTTGTACTCAGAAATATGTCAAATTGCGATAGAGACGGGAGTAAACCGTCACAATTATTATAGTAATCGATTCATTATTTAAACGCAATTATAAAAACCATGGGAAATCGTTACAATATTCACTTCAAATTCAAACATATTATGAACATTTCTTTACAGTCTTATGTTGAAATTAAAATGATGAATATGTTATGTTTACTTCGGTTAAATTTTTATTAAATGTACTATATTTTTAATGTATCAATGTAGAAGTGCACGGAAATACATAAGACACAACACTATCACACAATATGAATGTCAAATTTCATCCACCAGATAACAACATTCGTTTAGTATGATATTCTCAACGATTAAAAGGTCAGTCATTTTTTTAAATTAAATCCTATTTTTTTTTTCATGTTTTGATGCTAAAATTACTAATTTTATTGTTCTAGTAATACAAAACCGTGCGACAAATCAACATATTATTATGATAATGACAACGAAAGACTGATAACTATATATAAAATGTGTACTTGTTCAAAGTTTAGATTTTCTTAATGCTTTTAAAATTGCCTATACCAAACTCCTTAAAAACCGAAGTAATGCAGTTTTTATCATTTTGTCTTCATTTTTTTAACGATAAAATTTCATTATTCAATACAGTAAACCCAGCTCCGTTCAAAATTGACATAATATGCGATTATTAATAATATAGATAACAGTCATCTCACATTTACTTCACTTTTGTCACGATTACTTTAATATTACCATAATAATATGTTCGATAAGCTACTATAAAAACACAGACATTGAGTACGTGCGGGACAGTATTTTTATAATTTTACAATAGTTCATTACACTGCTCATATATTATATGATATAACTGACTAAAACATTACGTAAAATCATGTCTATGATATTATGTAAATAATCCGCTTCACCGAAATGGCAGGGAAAAACGGATGGACTAACCGGGGAAACAGGGGGCAACTTTTGAGGGGTGACTAATTTATTTTTAATTTACATCGTTTTAGTCTTCTACATAAGTTCTTTTACACACATCCTACGGTTATTTTCATAATTATTAATTTATAATATTATAATATTATCTATATTATTATCATCTTCAGCCGAATTAAAAAAAATAAACATCGAAAGTGATCTAACCCCGCCACAAATTATGATAATATTATAAATTATAGTTAAAGGATTAAAAGATAGTGCAGAGAGCAAATTAAACTTTTTTGATTTATATATCCGTTGTAACTATTACGAAAATTGTTATTTAAAATAAACAGTTTTTTATTAATATTTGGTGAAAATGGATTCTTTTTTTTTTGTCTCTGAGCGAGGAATTCCTAAATACGGCGCTAGGTATGTTCACATTGTTGTTGGACATTCATCGGAAGCCGTTAAACGGTCAATAATCTCAACGGTGTTTACAGTTTGTAGTTATTTTGATTTTCTATATTTAAAACTCTGATTCAAATCAGTCCACACGGCTTTCGTTTAATTCGAAAGTCTTTTATAGTATATATAATATTATAATAGAACCCTGCTGGAACGATGGGATTCGTGCTCGTAGATGCAATCGACGCAGTCTTACCCGCAGAGAGGGTGATTGAAGCGATGATATTATTGGCACGTCATCGGAAGGCATAAAAAACCGATATGATTGTATAATAAAAAATTGAGTCAAATGTCCGAGAATGTTATGCTTCGACGGGATTCACTTGAAACAGTCAACTGTGAGTACCTAGTGACTATGCATATAGTGACGAGTACGTAAAGTACGCTGTACAATATTACGTAGGTCGTCGTTTTATTAATATGCTGTCGAGAATTCTGCGAAGCCCGAAAATCATCCGTGGAAAAATTTCGATAATGTCGATGACGTGTCGTCGAAGATAGATTATTATTCGGTTCCCGCGAACACCTTTTCGAGGAAAAAACGTTTGAAGAAATGCTCAGCCGAACCGTCATCGTCGACGGCAGTCCGGTACTTATTAGCTCTTCACAGTGATATTATAGGCATGAACACAATCTTGGAAAACAAATTGTGTAGTATACGATGCATTTAGGTACTACACATAATCTGTACAACCCAGTGGTTCTTAAACTTTAGGTGTACACGGACCCCTCGCGAAAGAACTTAAGAAATCACGGACCCCTACCAATTTTCTTTTAAATATATTTTTTTTCTACAAAATAACACATGTTATTATATCATAATCTATATTTTAATACTTATTTTATATTACAAATCACGTAGGTAGGTACACGAAAACATGCGCACATTTATAATTAATTTTGTTACACATAATTATTCATAAAAGTTTAATATTTTTCAGAACTACCGCCGCGGACGCGCAGAGGGCCACGGACCACAGCTTAAGAACCACTGGTCAATCAAATCACTCTCTCTCTCATTCTCTCTCTTTATCTCTCTTCGTCGGTTATCTGCTCACCCGTCAATTCGGTATATTTTATTATAATTATTGTTATTATTATTATTACCTATATAAAATATTAATTCATCATTTCGTTATCGCGCTGCGCACACGTGAAAGTGCAAAAAGTTTTCGAAATACGAGGCTAAATAGGTCATTTTGTTATGCATATGACGTATCGGGATTTGATTTAAAAATTTTGGAACTTCGCAGTGACACAGCTTTAAGAGTATCAAGCTTATACGTCGTTATACCAATGACATTAAAGCTCATAATTCTGCTGCAGTAGATACCTCCTGTTAACATTTCTTCGGGTTTGACGTTTTTTATCTGACAAATCCCTAATTTTTACTGTTATACTTCACCTGTTACTAAAACATATTATTACTATAATATATGTTCAGTAATATTTCGTAAATGTATAAACATTAAACGTGCGCGACGTTCCTTGATAATATTATATTATTATTAGTTGTGGACAAATCAAATAAAAGAGAATATTTTATTATTATGGAGCCACGTAGATACATCATTATTCGGTATCAACTCAACGGCACAACGCACTAACTAATTTCACAATTTTCATTTTAACATAATTATATTATGTGTTTTTTTTGGGGCTGGATGCAAAATTTTAATTTTACAGTTACCATGGCAACCAATAAACAAAACAATAACTATAGGTTTAGATACAATTTTATCGATTAATCACATAACGGATGCAATAATTGTCAACTAATACTAAATAGTATTTTACTAACCGATTTTGTATTATGATTAATGCGTAATTTTTGACATATTAAAATGTTTTTCATTTGTATTTGTTTCATCAGAACAGCGATAACCAAAAAGTATAATACATAATAATATTATAATATGATTTAAATTTATCCGAAGAAGATATCAAATACCTACTTTTTTTATCATAACAGTTCTAGTTACGAGTTTTACAGCCAATTTAATAGAAACCTAATTATCCTGTTGACGATTCTTTTAGAGGTTGTTTGTAATATTATCAAAATATTTTATATATCAGTTGATTCTATCGACCGGAGATAGTCGAAACACCGGTAAACACGTTAAACTTTATCACAAACTGCGAAGAAAAGGTCTACATAGGTATAGGTACATGTATATTAATTTAGCTAGGTCATCACGCGATAAACAAGTGCAGTTATTTGCAAT
Organism: Nasonovia ribisnigri; assembly: GCA_027563435.1. Lineage (NCBI taxonomy): Eukaryota > Metazoa > Arthropoda > Insecta > Hemiptera > Aphididae > Nasonovia > Nasonovia ribisnigri. The sequence continues at coordinate 105,489 of JANEHU010000381.1, read as the reverse complement.
ACGTTATGGAATTATTAATATTTTTTTATTGAAATCATATTTCGTACGCGTGCGCGTATTCAAAAACAACCGCGAATTGCGCGCGGCCTAGTCGATCACGTAAGTGTCGTTATATTATTATTATTACAATAAAATATTTATCGTAGATCTTTCGATGTCTATGCACACTTATTATTATTATTATTATTATTATTATTGTCATGCATATTTACGTGCAAAATTTGCCGAACGATCAGTTACACGTGTTTATAATATAGGTATTATATTGCGTAAATTCTGTTTAGTTTTTTTTTTTGTTGCTTTGAACACGAATTGCACTTATCGATATACTACGTGAGCTCTCGTTTTTTTGATACTTGTGAGGAGGGTCACTCGATAAAGATAAAATGTTACTTGAACTTATTTAATCGTGACCAGTGACAGTGAAATTATTTTGTCAAGGGGGATACTGTTGATTTTTTAACATGCACTATTTGATTATTAAAAATATAGTTTATAGTTGTCAGATCTCAAACATTGAACGAGTGGGAATGGGGGGTTTATCCCCATCATCTCACCACCACTATGGTTTAATCGCTACTGATCGAAACGGGTTGTTTACGTTAAGAGATCATCGATTTGTGTCTGTATAATATGTACGAGTGTACAACTAGTGTACCACTCGATGAAATAATTGTAAGAAATAAAAACCTAAATAAATAAATAAAACAATTTCAAATGAAAACTATATATTTTTAATATTATGTAAAACGGGCGAAAATAAAAAAAACAATAGTACTTGAAACTTCGATATGACGCGGGCGAGTCAGTCCGATAAGGGAAGACTTTAAGAGGACGTAACACTGCCATTTGTTGTCTCCGTCCAACAAGTGCGTGACATAACAAATTTACGATCATGTATAGCTTCGTTAATTTAAACATATGAGTGAATCGACTTATTATTATTAACTTGATGGTAAGAACATTATCTGTGTTTGTGTGTTGGTTTTTGTACGATAGTTCAATATATAATATAGCGTAAAATAAAAATGATCATAACTCACTTAAAAAATGAACCATCGTAAAATACCGACCCATAAACACAGATAATGTTCTTACCATCAAGTTTCATAATAGGTCGGTTCACTCTAATTTTTAAACTAACGAAGCTACACGTGATCTGCTGACCGTAAATTTGCTATGTTACGCACTTGTAAGACGGAGACAACAAATTCCCGTGTTACGTCTTCTCAACAACGATTAACAGTTTGTCAGCGTATTATGTACGAGAACGATTATAATAATTTATATGCAATAATAATATAAGTAAGTATAGGTACGTACGAGTGTATGTACGTAATTCCTATAAGTATTAATATCCGCGACGAGTGTTAAGTACACCAATTATTGTCAATTTGGTATTTTAAACGACTGTTGTACCAATAATAGGTGTTATAATATGGAGATAGGTACTCGTACGATATCTTTAGACAATAATGTATACATATATACTATAAATAAGTAGATACTAATTATAGATACAAGTACTTGATAATAATATTATGTACTCAATATAATATAAGTACACGATATTATCTTTTTACTGTAGTGATACGTATATAACAATAACTACAGACTGTTTGATTTACCGAACCAATCACTATGAAGTCACCAGACTTAAACATGACAATATTATACTTACCTATCGGTAGTCTTAACTCTTAACCATATTTTCAACCCATGATAACATATTATAGTGTGTGTACATTTTTTCAGAGATATTCCAGTCGAATTCTCCTCGAGGTCATTCCAGGGCCTGCTGAAGGGTACACTAATAGGATGGACTTATATACAGTGAGAAACTACAACTACTATATTAATGCTATACCTGTTACCACCAGGAATCAAATTATATTGTAACAAATAATTATTATTAGTACACGTGGGCCCGACTCGAGTAATCCCTGAAAAATGGACTAGAAAATCAAATCAATAAAACTAAAATTTGATTATTATTTTTAAATTTGAATAATTTATTATATCTCGTTAAGACGAGACTAGAAATTGCCTATATGTTGCCCCTTGAGTAATGGTCGTAGGGAGGCCCCTTAACATAATATATTATAATTGTTGATAATAAATAGTAATATTATAAATTGTTATTGTTAATCAAAGCCAAATATATCTGACCGATCACCGACCGCGAGATACACATGTTTTTATATTCCAATGACCGATACTAAACGCAAATTTGTCGGAAATGCAGATTGGGTATTTAATATCTAATAATATACTACAACAGGTAGTGATGAGTACTGTGTGGCTTGCGCTTTTAATTTCTTGGTAAAATATAATTTATGTAGTAACGCCTATCCTGAGCTATTCAGTAGCTACAAACCACTTCTTACTCTGTCAGTCACTCAAGTAAGCTATGAACGTGGTTTTTCAAAATTATAATACATAAAATCATATTTAAGAACTCAAGACTTGACGCTCGTGCAGTCAATGTGTCTATTGAGAAAGAACTGATGATCGGAATTGACTATGATCAGATAATTGATGAAGTGACTTCTAAAAGTAAATTGTTGAAAAAATTAATATTATTATTATTATAATAGAATGAAATATTTATTTTTTTGGTTTGGTGGGCCATTAAAATTATTTCCTGTAACAAAAATACTACCTATCCAGAAAGCTGGATATAGTGAAATCTTCCATACGTATACCTCCAAATATAGCGGACAAAATGTCAGAGATCGAAAGTATTTAGAGTTTTTGGTATCGTTATAATAATAAATAACCTATCATAGTATACACTTGGATCTAATGACATAAAGAAAAAAACAACAGGTTGACAAGGTGTATCTATTGTACAAGCCTAACTGGTTAATAATATAATAATTTATTGTCGTTATTCAAATGAATGTTGTACTTGGCAAGTGGATTTGAAAAAATTTAAATAATATATAGGTATGATAAATTGTATCATCGTGTATTGTCTACAGCGTGAGTGTTTATACTTCCTCTTTCTTTCTGCAGATTTCTTGAAATCTGAATTAATGTAAACCACCTTTTGAAATATAAATATTATATGTACTTTGCATTCCATTTAAAATTTAGTCCTAATAGGTATATTGCATACATCTTCTCGGTTAACACAATATTATAATATCATCGTGTCCAACTAATTATTAAATCGTCTAACGCGTGCTACCATAATAATAATATAATTTCTTGTAATATACACGTTTGCCGCTCAAGTGAAATCGATTCATACCGAACAGGCAATAAAACGTGCACACTGCACACATTAATATATTAATTATCATACCTATTATTATTACTATTGTCGGTTACGGACGTGCAAAGCAGCCGTTAAGCCTAATCCGGTATTGCGCGATTGCTAATCGCGATCCGTCCTCGTCGCAGCTTATAATAATTAGGTTAATGAAGAAATACATTTCAAAAACAATGAAATACAAGACTTGCTTAATTGAGATTGGTTTTTTTTTTTTTAATTTTCAAAACAGTGTAATCGATTTAATAAATTAACATATAAAACTTATAAATAGACGATTTTCACATTGCAATAGCGAGCGAAATCTTGTGTGTAGGTGTACACGTAAAAAATAATAAACACGCGTGTGAAACATAACATTATCACGATCGACATATTATTGTCAGACGTCGCACACGCGCGGTATATAATATATTAATATATAATTATATTATAGTATTTTCGTTTTTCATGATATCATAGTATGGTCAGAGCCTTTACGCGTCGAGGAATTTGTTCAACTTGGTGCCGGACGGGTCGTAGATCTTGACGAGTCTCGCCCATTCGACCGGCTTCTTCGTCCTCAGGAAGTTCAGCGATTTCTTGATGGTGGTCATTTGCTTTTCGGTGCATCCGTTACAACCGTTGTTGGCGATCACCGGGATGACTCCTGTACAACAGCGACAGGAAGGAAAAATAAAAACAATCAGTTAGTGAAATACGAGTTGCAATAGCGAGAGCATGATATAATATATTATTTTAGGTAAGCGTAATGTCACACGAAGAATGTTTTTTGTATTATTATTATTATTATTAATCCGTCGGGGGATTTTGCCATTAGTATTCGACGGCCGTTCGTCGGTCGAGCGCGGTACGAAATTATTAATTTTGACGAGGCATTGTGAGAACCGACGGAGAATAACATATTAATTATTAACTTCTATAATAATAATATAATAATAATCTCGCACGTTATTTTCGTACGATTAAGCGTTTGCGGAATAATATTATAACGTCGTAATATTATTGTTTACTCGCGGCGACAACGATTTTTCGACTAATGATATCGCAATAATATTATTATACATTTGTACTTGACTGACCGATTGGGCGCAGGGTGATATAATATTATTATAACGACGTTACGCAACTATGCGCGTATCGGATGTCTGTTAGAAACACAATTTAATAGCGATAACTTATTCGAAAATTATCTATGCACGTGGAAAACTATAACAACTTACGTGATATTATACGAGCGTATATTTAAAGAATGTCATACCAACGATAATACGAACGATAATTTTATTGGAAATTACTTGACCGTCTGGTCGTCCAAAAGGATCGCGGTAAACATTGAAAATAATAATCGTTTCGCGCAACGAACTCACCGAGGCGGGGATGACTGCGGCGAAAAAAGGAACCGCCGCGTTAAAGTCACTCTTTTTATAATATAAAGGTGGTACCCATACAAATCCGAAACAAACCGAAACCGCGTATTAGGTAATCTTTCTTTTTGTTCTTATTAACTTTTTAGTAACAAAAAATAAGATATCAGTCGGAAAAATATAGACTTAAAGTCTCAAACATATAAATCGTAACGATCGTATAAAAAAAACGTGTTTTCGCAGTAAGTTATATTGTACGAGATCAGCTAAAAGCATATCTAACACATAATAATATTATATTATTTAGCTGTTATTCGCCGCGGTGCCTTTTTATTTTATAGAAAAACATTTTTACAACGCAAGTACACGATTTTTTTTCGATTTTTTATTTGGTGGTCAAAACCCGGTAAAGGCGGGTTCACTGTCGTTCACATGGTCGTCTGTCGTGTCAAGTCGTGTTCAAAGGTCAAACTCAGTCCGACTCTGGACATTTCACGGTAGATCGTGGTTAGTAAACGATACCACGATTGAAACGGTCAAACAGAGTACGATACGAGGCGCGACGCGGCTGTGAACTCGGCTCGAATTTTAAAGGTACGTCGTAATGATATTATAGCAATATAACAACTAAATAATATCATTTCGGTCACTCACTCTTCAGGTCCCTGGACTGCTGGACACACGGACCCTCGTTGAGGAAACACTTGAGATGGCTGGCCAGGACGCGGTCGTTGTTCAGCACCTGTTCCACGTTGAGCTTGTCGAATCGTTTCATGTAGGCCGGGAAGTCCTTGATCTCGTCGTCGGCCGCGGTGGCGGTGGCCACACCGGCGGGATTGGCCTGCGCGGCGTACACGGCCACGCAGCACAGAGCGATCAAGACCTTGCAGTTCATTGTTACTACGGTGCGGGTGTTGTAGTGGGTGCTGTCGCGAACGGTGACCTGCGTCGGTGATGTGGAGGAGCGTAATGTGTAATTGTTACTGTGCGCGCGACAGAGTGTGGCGGACGAGTGTTGCCGGACACCGCGGACCGGCCGGCTTTATATAGCGGCGCTTGGTACGTGCCGCAGTCCGGCGGAGGCGGCGGTATATACCGCGGTTACCGGGGTCGGGGTAGACAGACGGATGAGAGCGGTGTCTGTCTTCTCCCGTACGACCGATAGTTCATTACGGGCAAGTATAGGTAGATACGCGTACAATAATAATAATAATAATAAATTGTAGTTTATCATAATATTATATTATGGATATATAATATTATTATTACAGCAAAGACCAAAGTCAAGGTCGTCGAGTTTTGAGCATCTACCACGGCGACTACCGGAACGCAATGTCCATATTATAATATATTTATATTATACTTTCATGATATAATATAATATCTGATTATCTTGAAAGATACGTTGCACGTCCGCGTAATATAATAATATAATATTATCGAGTACGATAATATTGTTATACGAAACCAAAGTCATTATTATAAATGATTATAATTCAATAAAATACCTAGATTATTGTATATATATATATATATTAAATGTAATCAATGTTATTATACTGCACCCAAAATGTACCTTACACTGTCCTCTCTCACACCATGGACATTTTTAAAAAATAAACCTAAGCAAATACCTAATTAAAACATGCCCAATTATTGCATGACCATTTTAAGAATTTTTTTTTACTAGTTACTTACGAAAAACATTAGGGAGACAGGCGTTATGTGTTCATCGTCAGTTCACCATAGCCTGTTCAAGTGATATATATTTTAATGTTTCTGGAAAAGACTTTGGGTGCACTAGAAAAGACTGTCTGAATTCTGAGATGGTCGTGCAATGTAACGCCAATTCTTTGCATTTTTTTTAAGTTCTGCAGTGACCTGCTGTAACCCAACTACTGGTGATTATTGGGGCGATATATTAGATACTCTCTTAACTTCCTTGGACCAACCAACAACAGCCTATTTAAATTGACTATCACAATCTTCATAATTATTATCATATCAATATCAAAATAATATCACTTATTTAAGGAATATTATGTTCCAGGATCACATTTCTTTTAATATTGCAATTTATAATATGGAGAGATATAGAAAAAGTGCATTTATTTACTTCCAAAAAATAAATTTTAATTTTTTTTAATTAAAATGAGATTTAATAGTAAACCTGTGAAGTATACTTTTAACTTTTAAGTCTCAAATGAGACTCAATGTCCAACATCAAAACATTGTTCTGAGGCCACTCTGTAGTCAAATTCGGTTTAAAATTTGTTATTACAAGAGAAACTTCTAAGTTTTAGGCTATGGTGCCAAACAACTAGTTTTTGATGCCCAGTGCACATAGATGTAATAGGTTGAAATTCACTTTCCTGGTTTACTGATTGAGTGAACCACAAAATGAATTTAAATTAAAGAAGTCATATTAACAAATACCTATCATAGTTACCAGTTTATCACAACACAGTCAACCGAGTATTATGTATATAGGTAAAACAATAATTATTCTGATCCTGAAAATTGTTAAGATTTCCTTGATTAAAAATTTAGAAATTCTGTGAAATTGTTTTAATATAGAATAGCTGTACAATTTTGTATTTCAAGGATAAACGTATAAATTATCAATATAAACTTAAATATGTAAGCTTCCTCATTACAATTAGTGACATTGGGGTCTAGAAGTTGGCTTAGTTGCACTACTGAATGAGATTCCCAAGATTATTAATTATAATATTATATTTTATATGGTTCACAAGTACACCGAAAATGTACTTTGATCCTACTGTGTAATAAGATATGTCTGAATATGATTTTTGTACCTAAGTAATAAGTACCTACAAATATTCTTCAATGATTTTGGAGCGCCGCGATTATTGGAATGATATCGTCCTTTTCTGAAAACGTTAGGCATTTCGCATGTGATCCATCAGCCCGATAAAAATAAAAACGTCCATGAAATACGGATTTCGTCCTAGAATTTGATATATTATAATGTAGTTGGGGTTAATATATAGAATTATATACTATATAGGCAGTACAATATGTTTCTGTTTATTTTTTTGTCCGATTTAAATACAAACAATTTTAAACGTATGATAATATACACATCTCCTGTTTATACAATAGATATACATATATGATTGTATTGGAAAATATGTAGAGTTCAATGTTTACGTAATATCAATAACGATTTATATATTATAGTAATATAATACAATTTAGACTATTAAACACGTTTACATAAAAATATAATTTAAATGAAATTGTATTGAAACAATATTATGTATTAACATTGATTTTATAATAAAATAAATGGTATAAGTTAACAGGAAAACTCAATTTATTAGTTAAGCAAAATATAGGTAGGTGCCTAAATATAATAATTCGATGTAAATAATCATTAATCAATCACATAGTTGGTGGGTTATAATTTATATTTATATTAGAATGATAAACCATATTGTTAAATCTTATAGTATTAATATTTTGCTGAATACAAAATATAAATTCTAATACTATACTAAAGGATTCATTTTTCCAAAAGTGGTATTGCATTTATATTTTGTCAAATTATTACTACTTTTGATGTTTCGATGTGTAACTATAAGAGTACAACGATTAATCATATTATAATGGAACTGATAGAAGTAAACGTTTTCTTGTTTCAAGTTTAATTTGGTTATTTAATTTTAATAGTATAGGTATTAGGTATAAATATAAAATACTCTTTTAGAATTAGGTTCCGGATTTTCGTCGTGAATCCGACTAAATACAATATTATCGTCGCAATTATTTTCCATCGTCTGCACGCGACCGAATTCGCATATTTATTTATTTTAGAAATCGCACCGCTCACCACGCATAATATTCAAGTATACAACGTAAGCGCTTATTATTACTATTATATATGGTGACGCAACAGGTGCGTATACAAAATATAAATAGTGTAGCTACAACTACTAATCGCGCGGCGGCGACCGTGCGACGAATAATAATGATTGTAATATTATTATTATTACAATATTAATTCGATAATAATACCAGCTCGCACATAACAATAATAATATGTAATGTATACGCACGATTTCTGTCTCGGGTCCCAATTATTCGACATGGGTAAGACCTATGGGTATGCGCGCGTAACACAGCAGTAGCATAATACGCAATTATTTTTCGATATAGGTACCTACACGAGTGGTATACGCACACAATAATAATAATATATAATTTATATTATTGTGATTGTATAATATTATTATATTAAAATATGTTACACACCGTAATATATTTGCGACTGTCAGACTACAGCAGTCTGTACGACAATTGCGTTTCTGTCGAATAATAATAACGATTTTATTATTATTATTATTATTATTATATTACATTTGTCGCCTTGACTATAAAATTATAATGCCTATATATTGCGGCACGCACGTGTGTTCGTGATTCTCAGCACAAATTTATTAGTGATTTTCGTAACACCTTATTATCTGTAACAAACGACCGTCAGACGAACGTTGTTTATATAATATAAAAAAATTAATAATTATATTGTTATAATCGCCCGACGATGGATCGCCTGCAGCTCTAGGTGCGATATCTCCAAACGGTTTTACACGGTCCTTTAAGGACGAACTTAACGCGGAAGTACCTAATTACTACCTACATCTTACAAGTACCCTTAAATAGTTAAATCCTAATATTATGTTTAATGTTTATTGACGTATATGTTTTTGATTTTGAAATTTTGTTGATGTGAAGTTGGTGGTCGTCATCTTAAGTCGTCCACGCTCCACATTATGTACACGCGATGCATTCTATATACATTATAGTAATAATAGTATATATTTTTATATAATTAGCATAAGCCTCGGCCACTTGAACCATTATCCGACAGTTTTTTACTTGTATATAGACATATAGTATACAATAACAATTAACAATGCAATAATGGTATGACTTATGCAATATGTTTGATGATATTATTACAATAAATTATCGATACTAATTTCTTTGACGGGTGTTGGTATTTGTTTGTTGATGGTCTTTTCTATTGAGTATAGTGGCTGATGAAATTCGGGTGTGTTATTTTGATTTCTGGCAATCGCTGTTCGTTGGCATTCAACGAGGAGGTGCTTGATGATAAATATTGTACTCCACAGTCCACAGTTTGTGCATTGAAATTGGTCTTCTTTGGACACGAGGTAGCCTTGTCCTTGTATATTATGTTATATCTGCTATAAGCCTATGTCTTTTTATCTGTAGACGCGCTAGCTAGGATGACAATATCTTTTTTTCTATTTAAATTGCTAATAATAATAACTGTTATTATTATTATTATTATTGACATAACAGATAATTTTAACATGTACCTAAACCGCGATGATAATGATAAATATTATGTGTTTTATTTTTTGCAGACTTGCAGTACTATGTTTAAACAGCTGAATATTATTAAAATATTCTCATTATTCAGAATCTTATTTTTTGAATTTTTAAATATACTTAAAAATCATATTTTCACATTATTGGGTCCGTCATTGTATTGTTAAAAAAATTTTTTTCAATATTTTTTTTTTAATCTAAAACTGACTTACTTATTATAGCATTTATTTTAAAACAACAGTGAACTTATGTCTGTATATATGTATTTTAACAACACAAATGGTAATAATTATTATATCTAAGAAATTATGACGTCCATTACAAATGAATAATTGTTCCGGCAAATCAATTACGTCTTCATATAATTTTTTATATCATAATTGACCTACCATTACATTGATCATTGATATAATAATACCATATATTTTGTCGTTAATGATTTAAGAAAAACTTAATGATGTGATTTATAATAATGTATCTTACGCTCTTTTAGATTTAAATGCCATTTATTATTAAATTACAAATTTGAACAACATATTAACACATTATTTCATAATATATGAAGTATTAATATACAGACTTGATACTATGGCATTTTCAATAATTTTCATATAATAAGATTTATACGAGAATGTGATGCATCAATCCACGGTACTTATACTAAGTTTGAGAAAATTTATATTTTTCTGATAATTCTGAAAAATTTACAACATTACCTACCATTCATTTATTTTTATTCATTTGTGTTTTTACAATTTCAGATATGATGCCGTATGATTCACGTAAAACTTGTGAGTATTAATAGAGTTCGGTGTACCTATCTATTATAAAATTGACTCATTTCTTTGACCTGAAACTCAATATGAAACTTCATTTTTATCATACGTAAATATTGTCCGTTTTTCTTTGTCAAAATGGTAATACTTTCATTATATAATGTTACATATGTTGTAGGTTAGTTGCTCTAATGTTTTACTTACCTTTTATTTTAAAATTAATTTCTAGATTTTCAGGGACAAACAAGTCTTGTTCCTGATAACGAATATCGTTTGTCGTAATACCTTTTTAGCTGTAGGTACTTGCTGATATTTCAATAAAAGTATTTTATTTTTTTTTACAAGGTTATTGTTTTGTCCAGGTATATTTAATTAATCGTTTTTACGAGTCTCAAACAAATACATGTGTTTTAAATTGTAGATGGTTTTTTAAAAATAATTTAACCTGACGGTTAACACATGTTAGAATATAATTTGTATACAACAAAAAATTATTATAAAAAAAAGATTTAATTGATAAGCAAACAGTTATGTTGCGTTACGTAATGTCTAATTACTAATTTTTAATTATTTTTATGAAAAAAAATTAGGAAATTGTTAATAGTTTATAGAACTTTACAGTTTTATATCAGTAAGTGAATTATATTGTACATAGTTTATTCTCACAGGTTTTACGTTAAAGCAAATTTGGCATTTAATACAACAAATCTGTAATCTTTCGCGAATTCCGTCCAAATCTGAATTTACACTTCTTAATATTTTTAACAATAAACACTATGAAAAAAAAAACAAGAATAATACGCGATTAACGTATGCAATAAAATAATGTAATATAATATAATGTTATATAAGTATGAGGCCTATATAAACCTAATAGTATCTAATGTGATTTCGTGTTCTAGACAAGTGTACAATGTGTATACAGTAATAACAGCGATTAACCTTCGGATTTTTTACATCGTCTGGAAATATATTATATTCGGTTCATAGTGTTGATACGCTTTACACACACACTTCCCGCGAGGTCTTCTACTTTTCAACGCATCCGATTCCAACATAAATGTTATACCTACATATAATATGGTAAAAAATTGAATACGCATCATGTGCCCATACCTATATTGTAAATACTATATTACCTATATTATATTATGCGTGTGTACATTGTGTATAACTTGGTTGTAGGTACTTATAATATAATACATTAATATATATGTATAACGTATGAAAGTCCCGGTAAATTGAAACTAGGAAGTGGACAGTGGTCGGTTTTATTCTGGTATTTTATCTTAGGAATTATTTTTTTTCTGTAACGACATTAATATTATATTATATTATAAGAAACGCGATTTTATATTTGTATAGCAAAGGTGGAGAGTACAAAATAAAGTATTAATTACATATAATATAATCATCAAATGCTAATAAAAAAACCTTTTTGAATTCGCGCTAAACTTTTATGTTAGATTGCACTATAACAATTTTAGAGGAATCTTGTATTGAATATTTTCAAGTTTTTGACAAAGTGGACTTTTTAAATAGATTTTATCGAGAGCTAGTCTTGCGTACAGTTAATTCTCGTTTTCCCTTCATTTTAGATTCTGAGCGGAGCTAAAAAATGTAGTGATTTTACAATGATGTGTGTTTTTTTTTGTCTTTTTCTGTCTAAAAGATTTTCTTTTCATAGGTAAAATTAAAAATTTTAATAGAAGATTTCATTTAAGTTTTAAAACAAAAAAAAAGTATACTTAAACGGAACATTAACTTTTATGATATTTGATATTTAGCGGTAAATGATCGAAGTTCCACTAATTGATATTTGAGATTTTGTTGTATTTCCAAAACGAATAACCGTAAACTCATTAAATGTTCATTAAATATTTATATTAGCATTTTCCATACATAGTAACATTTTCAAAAAATTTTGGCTCTTTATGATCTATTTTTCAAATGTTAAAATTTTTTTTCAATTAGAAATTCATAAAAGTTTTTCTTTTCATGGATAACGTTAGAAATGTTAATAGAAAGTCCCAAACATTTTTACTGCCTCAATCAAAAAGAAAAAGTTCAGCGGAAAGTTAAGCTATTTATATAGCCATGAGATATTTTCGATTTTTATTAATTTTTTTTTTAACTATTAAATTTGAGTTTTTTGTATACAATGATTTATCATTGTATTCAAATATAGCACAACTATTTCAACGACATGTTTGACAACTACTGATCAGCAAAATGGTAGCCACTTATCCACCTTTTTTTCTTTTATTTTTCAGAACGATTTTGAAAACTACTAGATTTTCCGTTGACAATCTAAGCATTATTTCGCCTAGGTTGCTGTGCACGACTCAAAAACAAAAAAAACACACATCATTGTAAAATCAATACATTAATCGCTCCGTTTAGAATCTAATACCTGAAATGAGCAAAAAACCTTTCAGAGCATGTAATTTCACGAGAACACTTTTTTCGAGTGAGAGTCAACGATACCAAATAACGATTATGACGATTTTTTTTTCAGATCGAACGCTTTCATTGGTTAATCAGAAATCCAATGATGTTTATATAACCATGCTGCAATCGGTGTACTGAGTGCATAATATGATAGTATGTAACACACCTGAGTATATTATATTATCAGCGTGGAAATCAATAATCAAATTGAAACACATTTTTCTTTCTATATAGTTGAATCCGGTATAGTTGTTCCAGGTTTGAAATCTCGTATTATTTTATTTCCTCTAATCGGACTGTCTTTGTGCAGATACCAAGCACTTGTTTTCAACTACGTAAAAATATCTGTTTAGGTACATAATAATCCGCGATCCAAAATAATAACAGTAACGATATATGATATTAGAGCTGCACGATGATTTAGTTATTATATTTCCAACCACATATTATCAATTTATTTATTACCCAAGTATATGATTACATTTTATTTAAAATCAGAAACGACTGTCCATGATTAAAAATATTAAGTACATATTATAATACAAACATATCATTAAGACCGTTCATTTTCGAATGATTATCTGTCCTGAGAAAAGGTTCTTCAGATTAATATAATACGGTGTCAGTTAGTAAAATAATCTATAGGTATATATGAATAAAATGCAATGTTTGCGAGTGGGTAGATGTGTGTGTGTGTGTGTGTGTGTCACATCCAATTCTATCGCAGCCATGGTTCTGAAATTTGGTAGGTATACCCTCGAGGCTCGAAGCCACATTTTTAAATTTAACTCATTAAGAACGATTATTTTTTTGTTTGTATATAGGATTGCCATTGGTTACAGAAAATAAAATAGTTATTTTAATTTGATGTAATTTTTAGACCTACATCTTATGTATTATGATTTATGGTCAAGACACGCCAAATAACCGTGTTAAAAATCTGTGTAGTTTACATTTAAAGAAGTTTAAGAAATGGTAAATTCACGGGCATTTAATTTGTCACGTCCAACACCGTGCAGGCTCAGTTACCTAGTATAATAATATAGGATTCGAGACGCATTATGAACCCGATTTCACTGCTCTGCAGGTGTAATCGAAATTAAAATAATTTTTTTTCGATTAGATTTCGGCCAACTTGAAAACATATACCTATTAAAATAGTTATAGTACTTAAAACAATTGTTTAGAAATACATATAGTATTAACAATATAGGTACTAATTTTTAGATTAACGCCTTTAATATAACAAATTAATATAATTTTATGTTTCAGGAGTTATATTTTTTCAACCCCACAACTCCTACGGTCTATATGGCTATATATGGAATGATGGCAACAGAATAGTAGGTACATATCCAAGGCAGACATATTATTTAAATGTTTAGGTCCACGGCCAAATCACGAAAATGTAATGTTAGGAGTTTGAGAACGCATAAGACTGTATTTTTGATGATTTACGCTTCCTAGTCCAACAGAATTCTTAGACATGTAACGATCTGAAAACGTCTGCAAGTGCAACTATACACTATACTATAGAATAGGTACCTAAATCATTTATTCATATTATATAATTGTTATTATTATAATAGCTGTGCAGTGTGTGTGTGTGTATCGTTTGTCGTGAGTGTGAGAGATTAATGATTGCGCACTTTATTTTCTTCTGTATAGGTACTAAGGTACTATAATAACAAAATAGTATAAACATCTACATGCTTTCATCCACCAGACAAGCAGAATCGAAATCTCTTGACCGTGAGCAAACGAGTATGCTTTTTTCCTATACCTATACATATTCACCATTCTTATAATCTTTTGTATACATTTAGATATATTTTAGATTTTTAAAAGCACTAGGAAGCTATAACGCAGTAATGGGTAATTATTTATTTTTAATGGACGCTATCCGAAGCTATATTGGTGTTTTTATATCCGTGTTTTAAATCTTTCAAATCAAAATAGACATCACAATACGATCGAAAAGCCATCAAACATGACATTTTTCGATTTCCTCTGTTATTTTGCTCGAAATCAGAAAATAATGATCTCGACGATTTTACGACAGCCGCATGAAACAAAATGCTAAATTCGCACCAATATAATATGAGGAAAATGTGTCAAATGGTGGAATGGGCTGGTGAAATGGTCTACTGTAATTTATTTTAATACATATTTATAAGTGTGACGTGCAATAATTATTTATCATTTAAATCATGAAACGATTTCATTTTATTTCAAAGCAAAGTAATAAGCGCAGTATTTTTGTTTTCATTATTTACAATTTGCATTTTTAATTTCTAATACATATTAATATGACTCAAGGTTAACCATGTCATATACGGACATATAAGCTTATTAAAATTTATTATAACTGACATAAATATAATATTTTTAAATCGTTGTTATTGAACAATTTTATTTTATAAGGTATTAGTGATGAGACTATGAGAGTCATTATTATTATTTTACTTCTGCGTCGTAATATCTAGAGCTGGATCGGCCGATATTGGGACTATCTGTTTAATCCGGTATCAGTTTTTTTTCCGAACCGATAGTAAGACCAATATAATGCAGTCAAATATAAATTTGTATGTAATGTTGGTGGGAAATTATTAATTTTTTTTTATTGTCTATAAACATAATAGTTTAAGGATTCGATACCGTGATTTCCTATCTTTGTCTAACACACGCGCAACATATAAATTCAGACGTGTTTTTTGGCAAATGTACCGATTGATATAGTGAAGCGATAAGAATTCTGAAAACAGATTTGAATTTGTCGTAAAGTCTACTTGAGATCGGTCAGTCCACATATTTTATATTACACCCCAAAATCCTAAAATTAATGTATAACTAAAGAGTAATTAAAAAAATTTCATATTTCATTTTTGGGAGAAGTTTAAATCAAAAAATCAAAAATGTTGACTGGCCGATCTCAAGTAGACTTGACGACAAATTCATATCTGTTTTCAGAATTCTTATCGCTTCACTGTATCAATCGGTACGTTTGCCAAAAAACACGTCTGAATTCATATGTTGCGCGTTTGTTAGACAAAGACAGGAAACCACGGTATCGAATCCCCTTAAAGAAGATATTTTAAGATTTAACTTTTTTTTTTATTGACATTTTTGTTGTTCATCCTTAATTTAATAATTATTTATAAGCTTATATACTTTATAATCTACATTTTTATTTTTTAATTTGTTATTATTGCTCGTTGCGGATATCTAATATGTTTTGATATGTCACATGATTTAAATGTTATATCGGTTAATATGTATGTCGGGGAACGATTTTTGAAAAATATATCGGGATTTTAAGTTTTTTTATATTGGTTCATGGAAATAAAATATCGGACCGGGTATCGGTTTTATATCGCAATATAAAGCGGAATATCGGATATCGGAATAAAAGTGCTACCGGCCCAGCTGTAGTAATATCTGCGAACCGTAGATTGATGACACCAGTATATGGAATGCGTAGGCAAGATAAACGAAAATATGGTAGACAAAAATAAATATACACTATACATACCTTCGGAATTTTGAACTTTTTAGAAATATTTTTGGAAAATTCTAATAATAGATCGATTCATCAATATCAATCAACAATGGATCCATAATCAATCATCAATGTCTACCTATCAATATTCATATAATATAATATTCCTCCTAGAAACTTACAACTTTGAATGTTTGATTTATTTATAAAAAATCCCGAAGTACCTTGGTACCTAAAACCATTAAGTCGTAACAATATTTCTATTAGATTGAAAATTAATAATTAATTCCATCTACGTGGTCTACGGGAAATATGCCTTAACTCAAACATTATATTATATTAACTACAGTGTGTAATACAACTTTAAATGATTCAGTTAATAAATATTAAATATAAATAAAAATGGCTGTTCAAACTAAAATGTTACTTGAGAAATTGGACGATATTATTTAAATATTTTCAACCAGGTGTACCTATAGGTGTTTGTGACCAAAGGGACTGTACAAATATTTCAACTTTCACTAAACGTCCCTTTTTTAACAAATCGTATTAACTTTTTGCCCCTCCGTAATACTGATTATCTTATGAAATATTAATTGAACTGTACTTAAATATAATATTTAATTTTGATATTATGTGTCTTAATATACTATAGGTACCTACTACGGATACAATTACATAACTATAAAATTAAAATAAATTATTATTATTATTTTTTTATTTTTCGTAATAGTGTTCCCGTAGAAAGATAAATTTGTAACGAGGTGGCATCTCATCAACTATTATATGAATTGCTGCTGGTACCGGAGTGGTACCAGACAAAATAAAAAAAGCCAATTTATTTCTACCTTTATAAAATATTATGGTCGTTCCGTTTTTACGGGCTTTTTATCAGTTCACTATTTTATAAATACCCTTACCTATGACTTTTATCGAGTTTTGAAACTTATAATAACCTTTCTTACAATATTATCGCACGCGCCGGATTTATCGAATTCGCGTTGTAATCGAAAACGACGACGCTCGCTCGATATTTCCGCTACCGGGCGAGCACAGTGAGTCACCGCTTAAAAAATCCGTTTCTTTTTGATATCACAGTGTTTACAGTAAAGCTAGGTAGCAGACATCGGTATAGGGTATAATACACATGTAACCTATACACATACACACGTATGATGATGATGATAAACACACGCTAATTAAAGCAATACTGATGCAGAGTCAAACAAGGTTAATGGTACAACATTATAATTTATAATAATATATTATGATAAAATATGTAATTATTGCGTTTATTATATACACGTGGGTATAAGCACTCTACAAATTATAATCTATAGTTTATAGATTCTGTACATTATATACATTTTCACCATGAAATGTTATTATAAATGTATAATATTATGATAATACGGCGTTTAACGTTTTCGTTAAATGTTAATAATAATACGGCAATATCTGAGTATTTTTTAGTAAACCATTTTATATTGAATTTAATTTATAATGATTAATGAATATACGTGTTCGTAAGACAACACGGCCGAGTTAAAAACAGAAAATCGTCAGAGAGTTTGTTAAATCGTGTTTAAGGTTATCATAATAATATTATATACGTTGAGTTTATTATGTTGCTGCAGCAGTATATATTGTAAACCTATAATAAATATTGTTTGAGGAAGGACAACAATATTCTGAAATGCATTAAATACTTATATCAGGTTTTTTTCATTTGTTCAAAAAAAAAAGTACATAAAATATGTTGTACTATTTCTCGTTCAAATCAAGTTGTTTTAAATTTTTAAATATAGTGTAAGTACTTACATAGTTTTAATCTGTAGATCTATTATAAAGAACGAATCAAATGTAAAATTATTCAGCTGCGTATCTCATAATAATAATATAATATATTATAATATGATATTGAAATTAATATAATATTATGTTTAGTAACTTGTAGTAATGCAGTTCATTTGAATACAAATTTAAACGAAAGATACCATTTGCGAAAAGTATTGATATGATACGATCATACTGCCAAGAGATAGAAGAGAAATGTGTCATTTAAACTTCTTCTTTTTTTTTTATAAACACTATAAACTTGCAATTTATAGCTCAATAATGTATAGGTTATGGATTATGAACTATGGACAACTAAAAACATTTAATAATAAATGACACCAACGAATTAAAATTATTTCAATGACTAATCGAATATTGATGTGTTGGTACACATTTGAGTCACAGACAATTTGCCCATTCAAGGTAATTCACTAATCACCAAGCCTGCTCAACCCCATTTTCTCTTTTAATAGTGAATTTATTTAAATTGTAACACTCAGAATTTGTAGATATACTTAAGGTAGCAAGGGATCATATTTTAAACTATTTAGATATTTATATATCATGTAAAGAGTGTCATGTGGTGATAAAAACATATTTGTTTCAAATGAGGACAAACATTTTTAGTGAAAATTGTTTAGCAGATCATTTTTGTTTCAAATGTTTGATGTACCTATTTAAACTAAAATCACAACGAATCGTTTCTGGGTTATTTATATTTATATACTTTAAGCCATAAAGGTAATAGTCCTTTAGGATAGTTTTATAAAATTATAAATATTGAATCTAGTTTATACTTGGAAAATTTTTCATAAATTAAATAATGTTATTTAATAACTAATAATTACCTAAGAAGATATTTTAATATTATATTATTATTATATCATATACTCCTATTTGTATATTATTATTAATATTTAGTTTAATTTAATAATCGAAAAATTATTTCATAGTTAATTAAATGTATTTTGTTTTAATCCAAATAATATTAATCTTAGTATAATCGGACTTGATTTTTTTTCAATTACGTATATATAATTATTTTCTAAACACAAAGAAATGTTCAAAATATTTAGACCAACTATTTGTAAGGTATATTTAAACCACAAACCTGTTCACACCCCTACTACAGTAATGAGTGATGACTTAATGCCTAATACCTAATGGGATTGACTTAATCGTAATTTTTTTTTTATACGCCTATTTTTTTCAAACATCAAATATCCATTAAAAAAAAATTGTGTAAATAAATTTCTACATTTTTAAACTGCTATAAGAATAATTTGGTAAGAAAAAAACTTTGGTTTAAAATCACTTTAAATACTAAAATCAAACATTTTATGCATTTTTAAATACATAAAATATGTAATTTACTAATTTTTATGATTTAGACGAATGCAGACAACATTTTAACAATCATAAAAAATGAATAGAAGTTTTATTTATTTTATCAATCCTGTTGAAACAATTTATAAAGAACATTTTATTAAATCTCCAAGCCTTTTGACTTATGTTTAGCAACATCAATTAAAAAAAGTCAAAAATGTCATATGATTTTAAAAAGTGTCCTGCAGTATTATAGGTACTGATTTTTTTTTTGACAGATTTTTTACCCGAAAACAATTCCGTAACACCTGTAATATTATTTATATAAGCGCGGCGCGTGCCACAAACAGAAAGACGCGTACTTATCGTAACGAATTCCACGCACACAAGTATAATCTTATTTATTTTTATACAATAAAGTACTCGTACGTTAGGTACATTTTTTTGCACGTCGTTCAAATATTTTTAATGCTAATTTGACGTGTAGATTTATCATTATTAGTATTGTACATTATAATATGTTTAAATAACGTTTTAGATACATTTAAAGTGTTTAATTAAATATGATTTTAATAATTGTTATATCATAGATTGTATGCACAATTATTTATGACATTGGTCATGTAATCGTATATGAAGTATACTTCGACTTATAAGACATAAAATATAATATTTCGATATTCTTATATAAGACATAGATAACTTCTGCAGTTAAATAAAATCATGCGTGATGATCAATAATACACACAAATTACACATACAATATATAATACTACTGTCAGCTAATAAGCAAGCTGTTAATTGTAATATTATGAAATCCGATTAAAATGTACAATCACGAGCATTTTTTCCGATATTATAGAAGTGTATAGAGTGTATCACGATTATTTACGACGGTTAAACAGTTTTATATTTAAATATTTCAGATCTTCGTACGGGTATACACTCAGTATAGGTATGGATCTAGGATAGGACAGTTGGTCAAAATCATTTTATCAAAAGATAATTCATCAAAAACAATTTGTCAATTCTACCTAAAGATTTTCAAAGTAATTTTCATCAATAAAAAAAATATTTTATGAACTTCGAATAAGGTTTTTTTTAAATTAAATCATACTAAATTAAGTCGTAAAAATACAACTATTTGTATTTATTAAAATTGTTGTTAAAATTATAGACGGATGATTGATATTTGATGTATCGACATAATATATAATATGGTTCGATAATGTTATAAAATCGATTCTATGACACTAAGTTAAATCATAAACAGTCGATTGTATTTGAATAAATATATTTATTTATATAATATATATTAATATTATAGTTTTATATATCACAATAAAGGTGTATAGATAAGTATATAATATTAAAGTAGTGTAGGAATATACTATAAATATGTGTAAAATATGGAGTATATAATAGATATTATATAATATTAGAATGCATCAGCAACTTGTACTCTCGCCGAGGATATGTCGTCGTGGAGGAAGTGATAAATGATGGCGATGATATATATTACATATTATACCATGTAACTTTATGTATTACGAGGGTACGAGCTGCCAAGTGGTATGAATAGGTGAACTAATATTAGTTCATGAAATTTATGATCTCGTTTTTCTTGCCATCTGTGTCATAAATTTGCATGATCTTGTCGAAATCTGCTCGCCTGTACGTGTAAATGTGTCTTAATACTAACCGGGCCATGTCCTTTTGCCTTGGCGTGCACTTTCCGCACACGGTACGTATGATCTCGGGCAACAGGTAGGCTGTAAATCAGAAAACAGTTGTGTAAAAAACATAGGTTGTATATTTCTAAAAAATGAAATATGCTAGGACCGAACCACATCATACGCCGAAAAGAGTTTAGGCACGTCCTATGAAGAGAGTGCGTACATATGTATGGAGTCTATAAAAGCCTTGCGATTCCTTTTATTCTATAACATGTATACCTACGTTGTGAAAGTGAAATAGGGTAAATTTAGGAGGTAATTAGGTTAGTTTAGGTTAGGTTAGGAGGAATAAAAGAACTTAGGTACTTGTATGAAATGGTCCGGGACAACTGGTAATACTACGCTAAAGGTTAAGTTAAGCAACCGGTATTATTTATATAAGTTACATAGGCGCAACAAGTGGAACGGCTAGGTGATCTTTAACACCCTTAGGCTCAAAACTAGCACCTCAAAAATCCAAACAATGAATAGTTTTTAATTTGCACATAAAGATATTCGCAATAAGCATTAATTAAGTACTGAATTTTTCAATAGTTCAAATTCATTGTTCTCTATGTGTTGAAATATTTTAGATTAATATTGTAGAATGGTTTGATAATAATAATAATAACCACATTTTATATATTCCTAATTTGTATGTACGCCATTCAAAAATTGGTTAGGTTATCACTGATTTATCATTTTATATATTCAACGAGATAGGTATTATAAATAACATTAAATCAGTTAGTGATAGATAAGTACAGTATAAAAAAAAAGTTAGAAAATAATACATATTGGAACTTGATTGTTTGATTTTACTTTTTATTGTTATTATTTTATTAGGTATATATATTGTGTTATATTTATATCTATAATTTGTGATATAGGGAATAACTTATCTAGAAAGAAAATAGGGATGAGGATCGGTCGGATGGATTTTTGGTCAGCTGTATTTAGCAGCTGCTATAACAATTTTAGCAAACGTCCTAAAATATAGGTCTAGTTGTGTCTACAATAGGCTATAATGTAAAAATTTGTGTGTGTATGTACGACGAAAAAATAACCATACACAACTGACCTTGACGGAAGAACTGCAGTATTCGATCGGTTGTTGTTTACAAACTTTTTTGTTATTGTTATTGCAATATGTACCTAAGTAATATTTATTATTATGTAGGTTTGTGTATTATTTTTAAGCGTACTTAGCTGTCTGAAATGTCTCCTCGTTCGACGATCAAAGACGAAACGGGATAAATCACCGAATCGAATACCCATATATTATCATAATAAATCGGTACAGCTCTACAAAATAAGTAATCGGTAATATTCGTCCCAATTAATATCATCGTGGTACGAATAATACGTGTTGTAAATGTGCGCGTTTCGCGTTTTTTTTTTTTTTTTTTTGCACGGTTACCTACCTATATATAGTAGTACAATACAACTATAATCCATGGTTAATAATATATTTTCGTAAATTAATTCACGTTGGCTAATAACTGCGACTGACCTTTCGTTCAATATCGACAACATTTTAAAGGTCGATGCATGCTGGTTCACATGTTTATAATAAAAAATTGACCACTTAGGTTATAAAAGTGAACAATATAAATAGAATAGACATTCTGAGAATATCACAAAAATTATGGAAAATTATGGTACTGATAATTATAGTTAAAATATATTATTTGTACACAGTAAGTAGGTATAGGTACACGCCAATTATTGTACGTCACGAGTACGACTACTGTATACGGTGAATAAACAGTCATTCGCGTGGGACGGTAAAAATTATATTTTGATATTTTGATTGCATTACATTATGTCACGCGTATTCACTATAAAAAATCGAAATCGAAAAACGAGTTAAGTCATTTAATATATTTTGTAGTACTATAACACGGACCTCTATTAAAACGGTTGGAAGTCAATTAATATAATATAGAGCACGGCAACCGCGCAGTGTCGCTACCTAATATTGAAATTAATAATATAATAGACGTAATAATATAATATTTCGAAACAAATTTTTTTTGATCATTCAGTTCGAAATTTCATACCATTTCTGAGTGGAGCTAAGACGTATGTTTTGATAACACTCTTTTCTCGGTATCGAATATTATGAAAAATGTAACACAACTAATACTCGGTTTTGAACGACTCTCATATTATACATTCTTCCAAACGCAATTTATTTTTTGTTTAATTTTTATCTTTCGTTGGTCGACGATGCAATAATCTGCAGTGTTTTACCTTACACGAGAATGTGTGCGTTAGAATTTTTGTCCTCATTTATACTCAGTTCAAGTTAAGTTACCCCAATCCGACAGTTGAAAATTAGTTGCATACATCCCCTCCCATTAATATATGTGCTCCATGACTAACTAGTAAGTATAAACCTTGTGACTTGTAGTTCAACACCAGCGCTCATCGTCGGTAATATGTATATACTAAATTGATTAATCAATGAACTCTCGATTTAAATTCAATTTGTATAAATCATAATTTTCCGAAAAATATTCTACTTTGGAATATGATATTAAAAATGTATTTTGGTGTTCAAAAAAGTAAAGACTTTACTAAAAATATAGAAAAATAAATAGTATTGAAAAATATTAATTTGCAATTCTTCTAATCTTATTTTTTTTTTTTTTTTTTAAATCATTCAATGTGTTGGTCAGTTAAGCTAGTAACTTAGTTAGTCTATTAAGTACCAATTAAAATAAGCATGTGTGCTAATATACTTTTAACTCGAACATGTTGGAAAAATGCAGCCACCTAATGGTGACACTTTATACTTTATAGTATCTAATTATTCTAATTAATAGTTTTTAATATAATAATCGAGTGTACAGTATAGGTATGTTCAATAATTAAAAAGTCAGTAACTCTACGCAGTGTGAACTGTGAATATTTTATTGAATTTTTCTTTGATGAAATATCTAACTAATATAGCCTTTAGTCTAATACTGGATAGGTTAACCTTGGTTAGCAAAAAAACACTTTAAAAACTGTCAAAGAGAGTTCTTGATCTCTTAACATTGATGTGCCTGTATATGAACCTACCTATACTATATGGGTTTTTCTTCAAATAAAGAATAAGCGCATTTTGGTAATTATTATTATTTTGACATATTTGAAAAATGTTTTTGGTGCGATAAGCCCCAAACCCTACTCATTATCACAGAACAAGTGGTCGCACTACCCGTCGTCTCGCCCTACCTTTGACTAGTTTGCCGTCCGGCGTGCAAGGTCCCTCGTTGACGAAACACTTGACGAGACCCGACACCAACTTTTGGTTCCGCAGCAATTGGCGCACGTCCAGGTGATCGTACGTGGACACGTAGTAGCCCGACGGCGCGGTGAACATCGTCGCTTCCTGTTGCTGTTGCTGCTGTTGCTGCTGCGTAGGATAAATTCCACCGTCGGCGCAGTGGACGGTCGCGGGCTGATGGACGAGAACGGCGGCGATCGCCGTCACTGCCAGCAGCGAAAATATTTCTGGACGGATCCGCGGGCTGTTCATATTATTGCTCGTCATCGTCGTCGAAATGGAAACGAAATCCCAATCAGCCTATTATATACTAGTTATGATATTTGTGTAATAATATTGCAATATTTCGTAAGCTTTTCGGGCGGACTCTGCTGCTCGAGTGTCGTCGTTCGCCCGTTTATATATAATATAATAGTGGACGCGTGTGATAATGCGTTCGGTTTTTCTCTCTCAACAATAACACAAAACACTAAAATATCATATCGTATAATAGTGCGCGTGCGTACTCGGCGGTCGGCGACTATCTTTTTTATTTTTATCGGCACGCGTCTTTTAAGTTTCGTGTCAAATTCACGGTCGACCGATCCGAAACGCGTATATTATAATTTATATAGTACCACATTATTATTATGTTATGTGAGCGATTTAATCGGTGACAAAATGTCACACGTATTTTGACCGAAATCGCCGCATATAGTCGCTCGTTAATTCGTACAGAGTGATTCACCAAGTATGCTCATTATTGCTCACCCTAGTTTGCTATGTAATTATGAATTTTTTCAAATTCTGATTTTCTAAGAATAATAGTCCTTCAAAATTGGCTCACAAAAATATAAAGAAGATGTAATATTGAATCTAGTGTTAGTTATACTTGGTTAATTTTTACAAATTATAAAACAAGTTCTGGAACTATTGTCCTTAGTAGGTAAACACGATTAAATGGGCGTACATCGTTTCGGCCAAAAACTATATTTTCGTTTCCACCAAAATTAAAAAAAGGTTTAGTTTTTGTTTCCACCAAATCATTTATCTTCCAAAATTATTGTTCGATATATTTTAAGAACAACTAGTCATAATCCTGGTGTTATGCTGTTATTGTTTTATGGTATTCTGAAAATTGAATTTCTTAAAATAGTACTTTTCCATTCAGAACAATTAATAAAGAACTGTGAATTATTCCATGCACATTTTAAAGAACCGTTCTTTAATTCGCATTATCATTTTGCAACATTTTAATTTCAAGTGTTCAAATAAATGTATAAATAAACAAGTATAAATTAAATATCAAAAAACCAAAAATATGAAATATTCAAAACAGATTAATCAACGCATCAAATGCAGTGACAAGTATAGAATTAAAAACATTACCATATGGAATTTTTGAAAACAGTAGGTACCTATGTAGTATGTACCTACCCAACAAACCTTTTTTGACTTTGACTGAGACGTAAAATTTGTATGGTGGATACGAAAAATTATCCATTTAAATAGCTCAAAATATACAAGGTTCGAATTTTGATTTTGATACTACTAAATGTTCAGAAAAATTATCCGATAAATAATTTACAGAAGGAAATCTTATATTTTGAAAATAGAAGCTTGTATCCCCACAGGTCACTCATTAAGTAGTTGTATAAAAATCTCATAAATGTAAAAATATAGTCTTTAATTATGTTTAAAAAATCTAAAAATAAGATTTTGAATAACTGCATTATTGAAGAAAAAAATAGTGAGCATGCTTGGTGATTGGTGAATCATCCTGTATAATATGTTAATAGGCATATTATAAGATATAACAATAATATATTAGAGAATAATATAGTTTTGATAATGTTCATATGTACGCCACGTCGTAATTAAATAATATGGTACCAAGCAACTCATTATTGTTGTTGACCTATCATCTATGAGTTATATGACGAACCTATTGTATTACAATAGTATAAAAATATTTAAAAAATGTAAAAATATGTGTATAAAAAGCTAAAATTAAGTCTAAATATTTAAATGATTGCATTGTGTATACAATGTATAGAAATGATAGTATAAGTTATAGTAGAATTTTTGAGTTTCTACGATTAATGTTTTTTAACTACAGCAGAATAATTTAAATTGTTTGAGAAAACTTATTATTTTATGTTTTAGTGTCTAATTTTTGTAAACGTTTGAACAACAAATGCTTATAAAAAAAAAATCGTAATAACGTATTTTAGAATTTATGTAAGAAAAACTTATAACGAACTTTATCAAGTTCTCAATTCTGAGGTTACAAAATAAAATTCATTTTCATGATATTGACAAAAAACTATAAAATATCATGTCTAGAAAATGGTAATATAAGTATATATTTGAAAAGAATATAAAGTCTCTACGCTTATGAACCAAAACAAATTAAAAAAACGATTTTTCAAAAACGAGTGTTGCAAAAATAATAAACAGTATTCCCGTTTTCAGTTATTAGAAAAAAACTTCTGGGAACGTTTGAAGAAGATCCAATTTGCTACCTACCAGAACCTACCCTCAAAGTTGAAAATTGATTAATTTTTCTGTTCTAATACAATATGAAAATCTACCCTCAATAAAACTAACACACGTAATTTTAAATCCAATACTTTTAGCACTCAGATCAAAATTTAAAATTAATGAAGTGTAAGTCCTATTTTATTCAATGATTTCACTGTGCCAAAAATATGGGATTATTATTTTTATTATTCACACTTTCAATTTTAACTAAATACTATTAATAATAAAATAGTTTTAATAGTAAATAAACCATGGGTTGCATAATAGTTATCATTTTTTTTTAATTTTTTTTTTTTTTTACAATAAATAACGTGGTGAATTCTAAACGATTAATTATGATTATATAAATATTTTATAATATTTTAGTATAAATTATATAGTTGTGCGTTATATAATTTTATTGGCATGATTCCGTTCGTTTTCAGTAAGTTCAAATGTGGAATAATCATGAAGACAAATGAAGTCATCATGTTAAAAAAAAAATATTAAAGTACTTAGTACTAAAATGTTCTTTATCAAATGTTGGTCAATGAAAAATTTTCACTTTTCAGGCACCGTAATCATGATAAACGACGCTGGATGTGTGAGAATCGTTATAAAGGTTTTAAATTTAAATAAAAATATCATAAAAAACCATGATTAGACTCCGATATTTGTCATGATAAATTAACTTTATTTTAAAATTATGTTCCTATTGCAACAAATATGACAAGGCATTTAATTTATAGGTTTATTAATTATTAGGTAGGTACCTACAAAGATATATTGATTTTCAATGTAAACACGATTAAAAAAATCAAAAAACTATATAATAACAACAAAATTGTATTTAAATAGGACTTGAGCCATTTATACAACACGGACCAATGGGGGGGAGCCCCATTAGCCCCCCTGGGCACGCCACTGACTTGAGCGGTGCAACGCCAATGGATATTTTTGTTTGGTATTCAAAATACACACGTATCAGAAAACGAAAAAAAAAGATATCTCCAAAAAGAAATATGAGGCACTACAATCACAAATCAAAATTAGAGAAGTAAACACCATTTTTATGCTGTACAAAATGTGTAGCTCCGTTAGCAAGACGCGGTCACGACTTCATTATTACGTATTTTTAATTCATGTTCATGATACATGGTGTCTAACTTATAAACTTATATTATATAAATTACGCATAAAAGGTAGATTTATACTTAACGACTTATGTATAAATTATATAACCTGCATGTTATACATTTATTACAGATTATGTAACTGTGCCCAAACGTGTCGCGTTTTGTGATAAATTGAGTCCCGGGAAATAAAAGATGGTATAGGTAAGTTTTTTTATTGGTCCAGAGCCCGGTAACTATGTCCGTTAGCTATTTCAGGGGTTACGATTGGTAGGGTTGGAACTGTTGGTTTGGTTGGTACGGCTGGTGTCGGCAACACGTGTATGTGTGGCGAGGTTTTCGCCACTGCGGACCCGGGTGGTCACCCATCCGGAAACTAGTGTCAGCGGCCGTTGCTTATACCCTTAATCGCGTTGCAGCGTGATTGATTTCAGCCACTGCGCCGCGGCGGGCCACTTTTTTATACGATAATATATTTTATGAGTATTATAATAGTTATTTTTAATTTTGAATTTTTAGAACATAAACATTACATTGCCAGTAATTATAGTTGTAAGCTCGCAATGCATTAATTGTTGATTGAGGAATGAGGTTGTACACTTGTACGTTTGGCGCGGCTTTTGAACAATAGGTACTATTATTTTATTTTATTATCTCGTTTTGGCTCTATTGTGTCAAATGTATTATGGTATTGTGTGCCGATAACATTTTTGGTTGTCTTACACGCATAAGCGTCCGCGTACGTCTACGAGTAGTTTTCATAATTGCGGTGACCATGACGTGATGCAAAATTCAAACGCAACAATTATGAGTAGGTATTCTACTTTTCGAAAAATCTGAATATCATATTATATCATACGACGAATAAACACATTTTAACATTTCAGGCGAAGGAGGAAGAAAGCAGTGATTTCAACGCGCACGCGCACCGTCGCAGTTACGTTTGTATATAATGATTATTAATAACTATATATTATTGGTTAAATGGCTCGAACGCGGACTGCAGCTGCCAATTCAGTATATTATAATATTATTATAGAACATTGATATTTTGTCGCACAGATCAAGGCCGAGAGGACGGCGAAAGGTTTTCGGTCGGTAGTGCAGTGCCATTCGATTACAGATCGATATAATATACAATAAAACAGTATTTGCGTCGATGAAAAGTTACGTAACATAATATGCAAATATGGTTGGCGAAAAGAAAATACTACACGGTCGTGTTTCATATTTTAGGTTAAGTGTCATGTGTATCGGCATAGTTTTTTTTTAATTTTTTCAGATTCAGTGAGTATATACCTACCTTTTTAAGGTGGAAATACCAGTTAAATAATTTATGAAATATAGTCAGCACAGAGCAGTTGCATTAGATTTTTATGGTCAGCAGTGAAAGGGTTAATACATCGTCAAAGTATTGAACTCGAATTGAACACGTTTGATGTGTGCGACTTACATTTTTTGTCCAGTCTTAAGTCGTAGACCGATGTCTACTTCGCGATATTACATACGCGAAATTATTATCTACAGATACAGTGGCGTGCCCGGGATTTTTTGATGGGGGGGGGAAGGGGGCTGATTAAATAATTGATATACTAGGTACGCAAAATGTTTCATCAAAACCGTTTTTAGAAATATCGTGGTTTATACTTTGCCTTTTACTATACAAGATTTATACAATAACACGGTCAATGGGGGGGGGGAGGGCTGAAGCCCCTTAGCTCCCCCTGGGTACGCCACTGTATGGATGCTCATTACTCGCATGTGTCGTCTCTTAAATTCAGGGCATGAAATCAATTTCAAATATCGATAAAAATTCGTAAAAAAACATTTAAGAAATCAAAAGTGATATAATATCAAAGTCAAATATTTTTTTTTATGATATTCAGTATATCATACATATTATTCAACATATATGTTTGAATCCAAAAAAATTTAAATCAAATATTTATACTAAAATAATAACCGTTTAATAATTTTTATAATATAGGTACAAATTGATTTTTAAAAAAAAATAAATAATTTTAATTTAAAATTCAACAGTCAAAAAATATAAAAACAAAAAACAAATATCGATGTATAAAATTGAAATTAGAATCAATATTTTTCATATTTTTTTTCAAGTCCTGCGTGAATTATTATAATTATCACACCAACCATCGCGCGATAATTCAATAGTATTGCGTGAAGTTATAGCCAACTACAGTCTTCCACACATCACTCGCAGACTTTCACTCCCTTATTTCTACAATTAGTCGATGACTCTCCGAGTTTGGAAGAATATTGAAATTCTCAAATGTATCTCTAATGACTAAGTTGATGGTGTTTTCTTTTACGATTAAAAATGTCAATCGTCGTTTGTTTCTTTTCATACTTCCATATTAACTTAACTTAATAATTGTTTCCATATTGATATATAATTTAATTAATTTTTTAAATATCATTAACTTTTCCAGATTTCCATAGTAATATTATGCTCAGATCAGTCACAAAGGTTTTCGGAACTAAGAACATATTTTTCATTTTGGAGCCTCTAAAACATTATAACTAGATATGGAAAAAAATTGTCACATAGATTTGCAATATGTTATCAAACTTGACCTAGACCAACCAAGTAGGTCAGTAAGACTCATGATATCGGTATTAAATATTATTAATGTATCTTTGGTACTTATTTAAATAAGAACACTAATAAATAATGTCTTCAGCACCGCCCGACACTGCTATATGCCACGAACCCACGTCGATGCTCGGAATAACGAATTTCTGCGGAAAAAAATCGCCCCTTCCCCTTCTGAACGGACCTGATTAATGATTATACACTAGAATTTCGGTAATCTGTCAAATATCAGACCAGAGGACTGCTGGATTGACAAAAACGCCAGATTATTGTACTGTATGACGAGTATATAATACCATTACACTTATGATCGATAGGATTTACTATCTTGTAAGCTCATGTTTTGATCTTTTTGAGATAACCTACTCGTGAACACCATTCCATTTTTATCATAGTTAAATTTATAGGTAGGTATCTACCAGCTCTATAGTTTTGAAATTCTAAATTTTATAATATTTGATGTGTTGTTTAAATATATTTTATCGTCTATTGGCCGAAATTAAAATCTATTTTTGATTATTTTTATTTCCTATTTTAAAAGGGCTTTTTACGTAACAGAAAAATGTTGTTAGATGTCGCACGTTTAATACCTATATGTACTTATCTACGTCATGCTTGGGTATTTTTTATGTAAGTCACCGACATTAAAATATTACAAAGCGAAAAAAAAACATTTAATTCTCTTTGTAAATGGAAAAACGTAGATTACTCGACATAATTACCTTAGTCTCTGATCGCTTACACTGATTTTATTCTTTATTCGTCGCACTAATTGTAATTATTATCTGTTGCGGTTGGACACGGTCATTAATGTTCAAATTTCATCATTTCATCAATTGATTTAACAAAACTGAGCTATGACGATCTAATAATATGTACCTACCTATTCGAAATATAACAGATTTTAATTTTTACCATGCCTACATGCAGAGCAGCCCTAATTGTAATTATTATCCGTTGCGGTTGGACACGATCATTAATGTTCAAATTTCGTTATTTGATCAACTGATTTAACAAAACTCAGCCACGACAATCTAATAATATGTACCTACCTATTCGAAATATAACAGATTTTAATTTTTACCATGCCTACATGCATAACAGCCCTGGTGTATAATATGCAACTCCATAATACTTATTTTAATATTTCATAATATTATATTATTATTGTTATTTATTAGTTATTAAGAACGTTACCATGCATTTGTTGTTTCTGTCTTACACACGCAGACATAAAATGTTGTTCACTAGTTTCAATAGTAGCTGTTAGTTTTGATACTAGAGGCAATTGACCTATTATCAAACTTTTAGGTAAGAATAAGCTTAAGCGTTGGCTTTTATTCGATATTTTAATTTTCAAGCGAGATATGAGAATTTTTATTTTTTGGCATTTCACATACCCATATCTTGCTTGAAAATTAAAATATCGAATAAAAGCCAACGCTTAAGCACAGATAATGTTCTTACCTAAAAGTTTGATAATAGGTCAATTGCCTCTAGTATCAAAACTAACAGCATACTATTGAAACTAGTGAACAACATTTTGCTATGTCGTGCGTGTGTAAGACGGAAACAACAAATGCATGGGTAGCGTCCTCTAAACGAAATACCGGAAAACGGACCCTCGACGTTGGTGTAGCTAAATAGCCTATTCGTAACGCCGTCTTTACTGGTGTCTAAATTAATATTACACATTTACACATAAAAATAACATTAATGGCATTGCATGCCGCGATTGTCTGTCTTGTCTAACACACGTGGAACATAGGCCACAACAACCTAAACGCCTGACAAAAATTAAGGTACTTCTAGTTATTTGATTTAAAATATGTAAAGATTTTTGAATTGGTATACAAGTTTACTTTGCATCGGTCGAAGCACTTTTTCGATTGTAGCAATATTTTGATGAGAATAAATATTTTACGTTTTATAAATTTGTTAATTTTTGTTATTAAATATATTAAAAATATGCTTCGACCGATGCAAAGTAAACTTGTATACCAATTTAAACATCTTTACGTATTTTAAATCGAACGACTAGAAGTACCTTAATTTTTGGGCTGCATGTTACTTGCGTCCCAATAAAAGGTATATTTTTCAGGTAATAAATTTAACCGGTAACTTGCGTCCCGTTTTGGGGACGCAAGTTGGCTATATAATTATTATCGATATTATCTACTAAAATCACTAAACTCGATAGTATCGTGTCACTAAAATCGATAGTTCATAAACAGTACTGTATACACGAATACAGTGTATGCACTATACATGTGTGTGAGTGCGTGCGTTACTTACTTACAAGTTACGATGTAATCTCGGTAAATTTTTAAAGAGCTTTTTTGGACTACCTTTTTCACATCCTGAAATGGTGAGTGATGTGTTTATATTTGAGCTTATGGCCATTGCTCCAACTGGTTGTGAAGAATTTACAGACTATATATTAGATAACTATATTTCTGAAAATTCTAAATTCCCTCCTCATGTTTGGTCTGAATGTTCAAATAGTATACAAAGAACAACAAATGCGTGTGAAGCTTTTCACTCGAAATTTAATTCATATTTTTACTCTAGTCATCCACATATTTTCCAATTCATTGTCTTAAAATCATTCCAGATTAATACATATGTCTTAATTAATAGTGTTAATACTAAAAAGAAAGATTATAGAAAAAAAAACATTTAAAATTAGAATACTTAAATAAACAAATAGAAAGTTTAAAAAAAAATGAAATTTCACCATTAAATTTTATAATTAACGTTTCATTTAAATTTCAACCGCAATATAACGTATATCATGACATGACAATTTATTATTACTACATCTATTACTATCAAAATTTATTATCATAAAATATGATTTTTTTTTATTATTTTTTATTATATTATACTATATTTGAATTAACTATTATTGTATATACTTGTATTGTTTACTATCATAACAAAATGTAAAACATATGAATTTGTATTAAAATGTGTATCATCAATGTATTTTTTTTATTTACATTGTTATATCGATTATATCGATATTTTCGGGACGCAATTAGGTTATAAAAAAAGGTATACCGGGACGCAAATAGGCTATATGACCTTTTTGAATCTTTTTTTTGCGGGACGCAACTCACCTACTGATAATAATTTCGGACGCAAGTAGTATGCTCCCAATTTTTGTCAGGCGTTTAGGTCGTTATTCCTATATGTTCCACGTGTGTTAGACTAAGACAGTCAATCACGGCATGCAATTCCCTTAAGAGGACACCACACCCGCATGTGTCGTCTCCGTCTTACACACGTATGACATACCAAATTTCCGTTCGCTAGTTTCAACAGGGTGCTGTCAGTTTTGATATTAGAGTGAATTGACCTATTATCAAACTTTGAAGTAGGTATTAACATTATCTGTGTTCTCTCGTTGGTCTTTTACGATATTTCAATTTTTAAGTGAGATATGTGTATGGAAAGTATTAATATTTTAAAATGCTCATAATTCACGTAAAAATTAAAATATCATAAAAAACCAACGAGAGAACACATAAAATGTTGTTAACTAAAAGTTTGATAGTAGGTCAATTCACTCTGCCTAATATAAAAACTGACAGCGCCTTATTGAAACTAGCGAACGGAAATTTGGTATTTCAGTCTTAATAACTCATAACAAGCAAATTGTACACTAAGAAGAATCTGTTAAACCAATACAAAAAAAGTTCTACCTTTAAGTTTGATAACAGGTAAATTCATTCTAGTATTAAAAATAATAGAGTAAACCGGATTAAACTTAACGCAATTTGTCATGTATGCGTTACCAAGACAGAGTCAATGTAGGCATGGTTGGGATAAAATATCCTCTAAATAATAATAATATGTTGTCATACAGCCTTCACCAATCTAATTAATCTTAAAAATAAATCAATGCAAAATACTACTTACATTATATTGTAGACTTAATCAGCTACCGTTTGCAGTAAAACAATCGAATAACCTGCCAAATGTGAGACGACCCCGCTTCAGTGGCAGTCGCCAGTCACTTGATTTTGTTGTTGTGGGGGGTGGGGGGATAACTAATGAACAATTAGCTAAATACTGCTTCGAAGTTCTAACCTAAGGTCTATAAGTAACCGCTTGTATTTTGTACAATCTATTATTACATAATATTATAACTTATTAGTTCACATTCAGCAAATTCTACGTCTTAACTTATTTGGACACATAATATTGTTGATATTTTTATTATGTTTAGGTTTTATGCAATTTCTGTAGTTTGAATGAAAGCAATTGTTGAATGCAACAGAATATTGAAACAAGTAACAAAAAATAATTATTGAAGCTATCATTCTCTAGCATTAGCATAAGCAATTAAAGTTCAAATGTTGATATAGGTAGTTTAAAAATTATTTTGTAGTTAAACATTTATAAAATGTTCAACTTTTATAGCTAAGGATTGATAATTTAAAACAAGGTCCACGTAAATAGGTGAATAAATTACTTTATTCACGATAATATCACCAAGTATACTTAGTATTATCATAGGCTAACTGACAATTTTTGCTTAGAATCGTTTTCCGTAATTTGCTATATTATTTTTATTCACCTACCTGCCCACTTTTTTTATTTTAATTTAATACAAATGAAAATATAGTTTATTCAGAATTATGTTTTAAGTATATACTATAAAGTCAATGTTTTTAACTTTTAGATCGGCAAACAAATACATACATACCACCGCATTCTCTTAAATTAAAAAGTTTTTCTTAAACTTATAAATGGTAGTGAAAAATAACTATCATTTATAATTTTAAATAATTTACAGTTAACTTGTTTAAAAATTATAGCACAAGACATTTTTTAAATAATTTTATACACATAAAAAAAGAAATATAATTAACATTACGTTCCAAGCATAATCTTATATTCAATGTTTTTATTTTTTTGACCGCCAATCAATGAACTCGTCCATGTCTGAATCATCAGATTCTTCAATTTCTTCTGGTTCATTATTAATTTCCATGTTATTCATATTTTCTGTAGCCAAAGCAATTTTTTCTCTTTTCTTCTCTAGTTCAATAACTCTATAATTAAAATATTATATTGTTTATATTATAATCAAATTAAAATACCAATAACTAGTAAACTAAATAAATTTAAATATTGAACATGAACAATGTTACACGGCGACAGATAATCACTTTGTATAATACTAATAATGGATAACAGCTATAGTTGTAGCCACAAAATCACTAGTTTTGATAGCTGACCACTTATAAAGATAAATATTAACAACAGCAGACAAAGTCATGCAAAGCATGATCATCTATTGTACATATTATATTCAACTGTGGATTGTAGTTTTCAATGACCACCATATGTGTCAAACATAGCAAGTTTGAGTTTGAGTTTATTTATAATAAAATATGTAAATATGTATGTATGAATAGGTACCATAAACATGTAAATTAAATTAAATTGAATATTTGATTAAAAATTGTAATGGTTTTTTTATAAACTAAAATATTTAGTGTATACTTTTAGAAATACTAATTTAAGTATAACCAACTACATTTTATGAATTTGTGTAAACAAAATAACTGCCCATTTCTTTCATATTTAACTAATATAATTATTAGTTATAGAATATAAAACAACCTAAAACAATATCAAGTTTATGATTATGAATATTATAATTTATAACTAGAGATATCA
Source organism: Nasonovia ribisnigri (assembly GCA_027563435.1). Classification (NCBI taxonomy): domain Eukaryota; kingdom Metazoa; phylum Arthropoda; class Insecta; order Hemiptera; family Aphididae; genus Nasonovia; species Nasonovia ribisnigri. The sequence goes on along the minus strand of JANEHU010000381.1, from coordinate 68,631 downwards.
TATCCCCCTCTCCCTTTGCCCTATTTTTGTCATATCAAATATATGATAAAGTAGGTAATGAAAGTATATTTACTGCTATATAACATTGTCTAAGAATAGTCAAAAATTCATATCCCCCTCTAACAAAAAAATCCTACTACACCACTGGTTGTCTTAATTATAAATATGAAACATACTTAGACCAATGTTTGATTTGTTCATCAATTTCTTCTACTTGTCGCCCATAAGTAGTTTCATCTTCATTATCTGCCATTATTTGCTCAGATAACATATTCTCTTCTTTAATTTCTTTTTGAAATTTTAAAAATTCTTCATCTATTGAGCTGACATATTCCTCTTTTCGAATCTAATAAAACATACAAAACACCATAATACTTAATAATGACATATTAAAATTATTAATTAACCAATGCAAAATCCACCTTAGCATCCAACATTGGATCATCAAAAAATCCTTTAGGGAGTTCACCTCTGTCGAGATTTAAATCATCAAGAGTTTCTGGTTGTACATCCATTTTTTCGTCAGTTTCTTCATTAACATTTGTATTTTCTGATGAGGTTGGCGTTGGACTTTCGAAGAAATCACTAGGAACTTTTTCTGGTGGAGCTTTATAATTTTTTAAAATACCTATGTAAATGCATAAAAAAATGTAGTATTTCATATTTTAAATTGGATACCTGTTAATAAAGATATGGAATTTTATTTTACCTTTTAATTTTTTTGGTGGAACAAAACTTTCTTGTTTAGGTAGAGTTCGTTTTAAGCTTTCCGTAGTCACCGCTAATCTTTCAGTCATTCTTGATGATTCTGGTTTACGTTTGGTAATGTTTTCCTTGTGAACTTTGGAAGAGATATGAACACTCCATGAAGAATCATCTTTTATGTTCAATTTGCACACAGCACACGACAATTGACCGCTTAAGCTATATGTGTATATGCCAATAATTAAGGTTTTTAATTCACTATTACTTGGAAGTTATAACATTGATTATAAATACATAGGTACTAGTATTTATATTTGTTTATCGATGGCAATAAATTATAATAAGATACCTAATATGTTCAAGTAATATTTTAAGTAAACAATCATAAACTTATTAATTATTAAAATTTACTTTCAAATATGTATAAGATGTTTATGAACTACAACCTCAATAGAATTCTATTATGTTAACCTTGTCTATGGAATGAACACAGTATTAAATTGTAAAATCACTACCTGATATAGGATAAGTAGTATTCTGTATTTCTAATCTTGTGATAAATGCGACTCGGACTAAACAATAAATAATAATATATAGAACTTAACACTGCGAAGGGCAAAATGCACTGAATGCATGAATTACATTTTGATATTATTCTGCAATAAGTAATAATGTGGTAATTAGAGTATCGGACACACAAATCCATCAGACGATGAAATATGGTTACAAAATTAAAAGGATATTTTGCAAGTGGTGACTCGATTTTCTTCTTCACCCTTTGAGTCTGCAGTTTTTGCTTGAGCATTAATAATCGCAATTCATTCTGGGACACTTGTTTCTTCTTCGCCGCGCTCATCGATGCCATGTTTTGTACAACTATTTTTAAAAAACCCTCGAATAAATTAACGACGACTGTGCAACAAAACAATAGTCATTAATTTAAAACTTAACATTGATAATGTAACTCAGACACGCAAGATACAAATTAACATAAAATATTTTAATTCATATTATGTACAGTTTAAATCATAGAACAAGTTTAAATTCAAGTTTTCACCAACAAACGATATCAAAAATTATCAATTATCAACATAATAATATCAAATGGTTATCTTTTCCACACATTTATCGGCGAAGATAGTTCAACCATAGACCTCATACCATAGACCAGTATAAGCAGGGGTATGACCAGGGTATTGTTCTGTGGTATAAGGTCTATGAGCACAACAGATAGTACTATCTTTAATCGTGGCACAACTGCACAAGATTTGGCGCTCACCAGAGATTTCTATAATAATATAATAGAAATATCATGATTAACTAACTATTTTATAGTTAGTTAATCATGAGAAATATAATATATTTTAGTGTAGTATAGAAGTCTGTGGCCCTCGCATAGACGGCGTGCACGATAATTCAGTAATATTGAATAATACAAATATTGTTCGTAGTGAAACGCTCATGGTCCGTAAACAACGGTCAAATGGCGATTGCCCGAATGCCGTTTATGACTTATGTCGGGATTCGCTGTTGTAACTTGTAGCACTTGTTGCCTACAAAACAGAACTGAGAAAGTGAGAACATTGCTTGGCTCTATCGTTTGAAAAAAAATGGTAGACCGCCATACCGGACACACGAAAGTATGCAACGGCAAACCTCCGGAGGAACGTTCGAACTGTTCGAAGTGAGTGATGATATTGTTCGTAAATCATAACATAACTCGCGTGTCTTACGTGAATCCGGCGAAAGACTAAACAGCTTGTAATTTGTATTACGCCGCGGCGGAACAGCCTGTTCGGAATAGGACGGCGTACGTATTGACGCCTAACCTCGGGGGATCGGCCGTCAGCTATCGAGCATAATATTCTGCGCGAGAGTGTTGTACGTCGTTTCTATGTAATAATCATAATATTATATTATATTATATTTTATATCATATTTTAGAGTGCCACGGCCTTCTGCGAGAGATTGACCAGAAAATGTTGTCTGTCGAGTGGCAAAAATGATGCGGATAGTGGGAGATGTAGGATTTTGACAACGGATGTGTTGTCAGTGTATATTATATGTGTGAAGTTGGTCGTTCTCTCGTTGGCCTTAGTATAGTTAATCTACTATTGACACATACTTGTACGATCGCTCCTGAAGACTAATCCACATTATAAAGAAGAAAATATTATTCTTGATACAGGCTATACTGTAAAACTGTTTGGATTTGTTACTTTGATTCCAAACATGCAAGCAGCAAGCTGGTACATTAAAAGATACATATCAAGGATCAAGCAGAGATGAATCTGATGAAGTATCATCGTGGCTCGACAGGAACAACAATATGTATTTATGTACATTTATAAATGTTAGAAACATTGACTTATATGGTATTTAAGGTAAAATGTATTTTTATACTTACACTATAGACTTAGGATAGGACCTAATCTAATATGGTTTTTTTTTTTATACTATTAGGTTATAAACATACTCATTTTCAAAATACCATAACAGCTGCAAATGTCTAAAACTATACTGTAATGTTTCTTCAATTGCATGAATCAGAACCAATTGAATTACCAAAATACGATCTAACTTTATTAAAACTTAAAGCAACATACTTTAAATTATTTGTCAATAATTTGTGCTAGAATAGAGCGTTTATCCTAGCCAAGACCCTAGCACTAGACATTTTTGATGAAGCGTTTGCAATACAAATTACAGAACAGAAAACTTTTGGCTAGACAGTGGTTTCACATTAAGGTGGGTTTACATTAGAACATTATCTAACGCTTTGATCAGGCAGCATTTGGAGCCAACACAAACAAATGCATTCTTGGATTTGGAAAGTATCTCTTACATTCAGCTAACATTTAACCCAACAGAAAAAAAAACAATCGTAATGGAATCAGTTGTGTATGTTTTCATAACTTGTAATTAATCAACTATCAATTTAGTTTAATTGATTTATTGATTGATATCTGGTAGTATCAGAAAATATTTGAATTGTTATTCAGCTCAATTGTTTGGAAAACTAAAAAAAAAATAAAACTTGCCCAAAACAAACAAACTTCACATCCCGGGGTAGCCCCATACCCCCACCGGAAATCAGACGACAGGAAGTAGCAGAAGAATATAGAAAGAAATGCAGCTAAAAAAAAAAAGTACCATCTGTACGGATTTACACTACAGCACAGCAGATTAAAGTCAAGGCATAGCATCCAACACAGCGCCATAGGCACTTATAATCAAAATGTGTATATTTTGGTAACTTGTAATTAATCAACTACTAATCAGTTTACTTTATTAATTGATTGATAACTGGTAGTATCAGAAAATATTTGAATTGTTATTCAGCTCAATTGATTTTACTACAAGTCACTCAAGTAGTTCCTTGCGTGACTTCATGAAGGATTATTTCTTTAATAAAAATAATTAAGTCTAAATATTAAATTTTTACATTATATAATGATAACTTATCAATAAAAAATCCAAAAGCCAAAGTTAAAACCTGAAAAAACCTGTTGCAATTGGTCCACTCAAAAAGGGGCTCAGACCTTACAGCTTTTAGAATAACATTAAGACTAACATTATCTAAGGAATACAATAACACAGGATTGTTCTTATCGCCACATGCCAAGGAAATAGAACTTACAGAATGATCAGTTTGCCTAGAACCAACAAACTACATATTTGAACCCATACCGAATGCTTTGATCAGACAGCCTTTAGAGAGACTGCAAACGAATGCATTCTTTGATTTAGAAAGTGCATCTTACACTCAACTAACATTTAACCCAACCTTAAACTAACAAACCACACATTCCGGGGTATAGCCCTATAAATAAGACGACAGGCAATAGCGGAAGAAAATAAAAAGAATTATAACTCCAACAAAAAATCCCATCTGCAGAAGCGGACTGGCGAGGTGTGCTAGTGTGCCGTAGCACACCGGGGCATCTGAACATTTGAAAATATTTGGTATTAATAAATGCATTTTAATTTATTTTTAAATACCTACGAAACAGTTTAAAAACCAATGCTATTGGCTGGTACGATACTTCATTACTACAATAAGTATTAAGTTCATAGTCAAACCATATAGTTTTTAATAATTATAATATATGTATATCAAATACTTATGTTGTATATTGTATTATAATTCCTTAAGAGGGTGCTACACCGACATGTATTGTTGTATCTGTCTGATAAGTACGAAAAATAGGGAATTTTACGCTCAGCCGATCATTTTTAGATCCATTAGTTTAAAAATTAGAGTGTGTTTACCTTTTATAAAATGTAAGGTAGGATTATAGTATAGGGCATCTCATAAACTTTTAATTATATTTTAATTTTAAAGCGAGTAATGAGTACCTATACCTATCTTAAGAAATAAGATGTACAATAATTAATGATTAAAACAATAGTAAACAAACATCAAAAATATTAAAATGAACATACATTAATAAAATTATGATTCTTATAAAATGTATAATAATTAATATTACTTATGGATATTCTCTATTTATATATATAGATAAAATATTTTAAATATTTAATGCATTCTAAAATAAATCATACTTATTTCAGGATGTAATAAAATTGAAAAATACAATATCCATCACAATTAAGATTATTGTTGTTAAATATAATATTATTATGTCCATTAATTGCTCAATTCTTTAAAATAAAGAATAATTTCTTTTATTATTTTAATACCTATGCAATCTTTATACTTTTAGTAATTTATACTCTGTCGTGCACTCAAGTAAATTTGAAATGTTATTTAGTACACTAAAAATAATCAAAACAGACTGAGGCCATCTTTAGAGCAGAATCATTTGGATGTATTGATGTCTATTAAACGAGATATTTTGGAAAATTTAGATTTTTCAGATGTACTTAAAATGTGAAAAATTTTTTAATATAAATTTAAGTTCTACGTAGGTACAACTATATTTTTTCTGTGTATTACACCAAAACATTGCTCAGAATTGTTTTGTTGAAGAAATAATTTATCTTTTCGTTTCTTTAAGGTTAAATACACCCACACTACTTTACAAAACAAAGACGAGGTATCCTAGACTTCTACTACATAACTGCAGAATCAGATTTTTTTTCCCTAATTGAAATTAATAACTAATATTTTTAGTATATTATGGTGTAATCACTGATATAATTACAATTAGGTATTTAGTATATTTTCAGTGGTCCTGAAGACTACAAGGAAAATGAATAGGTAATTGTATTTGATAAACTACCAGAAAAATTTAGGTATTCATAAAGAAGCTGGTGTAAAGGGGTTTGGGTTGTTTACCCTCCCCCCCCCACAGTCCACCCCTGCCCATCTGTATGAACTGTGTTGAAATGAGCTTCCCTTCCTGCTCAAAACAGTCATACTCTTAACTTAATCTCACTCTATATAGTATTTAATTGAATGGATTAACTGTATAAAATAAATGTAATTCTAAAGTGTTATAGTTAGTGACAGAATGTATTTTTTTTAACAGTTATTGGTATAAATTAATTTTTTTAATAATGGATTTAATTTAAACTTAACATTTAGTGAAAGTATAACATTTTTTCGATTGTACTTTATGTTTTTAAAATTATATATGTATATTATTTTATATTTTATATTTTTATTAATTTTATAGTACAAGAACAAGTATACCTGACCAGGTTTTCTTTGGTGATAAATGAGTTAAATTATTGATCTAACATAAAATTTAAACGAATCTCTAATAAAATGTGACATAATAGCAAAATTTGATAAGTTTTTTCCGCGATATTCATAAATGTAAACTTTAGTTGATCATAATTAACCAACCAAGGAATTACAATTGACATAGTGATGAACATAATATTATTATTGGTTTCTAGTAAAATTAATCAATGAAGAGTCAAATGATATAATACAAAACAATAATGCCCTAAATACCCAGGAAGCAGGATTACCTAAATTCAAGTGGCTAGACAGGATATTAAATGTTGGCGTCTAGTTGACGAACATGAATACATTTTCTTGTTTTATCACTGTCAAGAAAAGATATACCTAATGTCCTATAGTATTGTACATAAAAAGACCCTATTAAGACTTATCTATCAATGTTTTTCTTGATGTTATGTAAGGTATTTACAATTTACCTAAAATTGTATTTACATACAGTTACTTTGTACCTACTTATAATAATATATTACTGAGCAAGTGTTTGTAATGTTTAATTTAAATGATATTTATGCATTATCAGACCATAAGTTATTACTATGATAGCGTTTTCATTAAATGAGTATCAGTAAATACTGTTTGTTGCATTAGCCATTTATTTAAGCAATCAGTACAAAGACAACTATCGTTTTTTAATTGTCAATACATACATTAAATTCTGATAATAAATTGCCATTATGAAAGAAATAGTTATTATTCAATATACTATAAACATTAGGTTTATTAAATTATTTAGAACAATTTTATGATTATGCAGATTAGTATTTACTATTGAGTACCGGAAACCTATAGACCTATAAAGTTTAAATCTATTCGTGGACTATATATTATGAACTATATTTCCATACTCAGTGTATTATAGTTAGCACTACCCCGAGTAATAATTCCATATTTCCATAATATGTAGCTATATTGACTACAAGTGTTGTGTGAAACATCTGTACATGACTCATTGACTACTATATCTTGCTATAGGTAATAGCTTAATAGTTAATATATTTTTCAATACTGTCTAAAGACTGAAAGGATAACAAAGTTTTCTTATTTTGGCAACTAAATCATACGTGTTTATATTATGTTGTACCTATTTCATAACTTGAAACTTGTCATAACGAGACCGCTAAATGTTGTTGAAATTATTCTAAGTCCCAAATAAATCGGTAAGGCGAAGGAGTAGCTCGGGCAGATTACTACGTCTGTCGTCTGAAAACAGTCCGTTTTGGGGACTCGTATACAGTCCTCTCCCCCCCCCCCAGGGCTTTCATCGATGGAATTATGGCGTATCCGAGTTCCCGCGGATATGATGTCCACAATCTTTCTCGGAAGTACTCGTGGCCCACGCCCGGAACGTCCGTCCTGTACAATTTAGTTCTGATAACTATAATAGTGAAACGAATCACTATAGTGGTTATGAATCATAACTTATGATTAGATTCTATAGTGTGCGACAGTTTCGATGGTATTTAATTCTATTTACTGACCCGATTGGTTTCTAACCCTTTATAAGAATGCTCTCCACTGAACGTCGATTACTTTATCACGTGTGTATTATAGTACTTCGCCATCTCTAAGATGTGACTGTGTGTTGACCTAGTTAACACTAGAATCGTATATTATCGACTTACCCTTTGTTCTTTGCGCGATGGTTATCTATCCGCCCATAAATTAAGTATATTATTTATTATTAAGCGTCACGCTGGCCACCAGCTCCTAGCACTATAATCCTCATATAATATCAACGTGTCCATTACTCGTCACGACTATTTTATAGATAATATATGCACGGAGACCTCATAAGCATTTCTATAATGTCCAAAAGCTGCAGTTAGAAAAACCATGGTTAGTGCTTATGCTTTATACCAAACAGGATAAACACTAGATAAAATCAAATACCTGGCTTGTCAGGACACGGAAAATTAGAGGATTATCTAGTTATTACATTCAAATACCTATACAATTGCATTTTGATTCCATCTGAGAGGACGTCGCACCCGTATATTATGTTGTCTCCGTCTCACACAAGTACGACATGGAAAATTTTCGTTCAACAGTTTCAATACTTCAATAGTATAATGCCGTCAGTTTTGATATCAGAGTGAATTGACTAATTATAGCACTTTTAGGTAAGAACATTATCTATGTTGTCCCGTTGGTTTGGTTATTTAAAAATATTAATATTTTACACACTCATAGAGTCATAGCCCGTAGGGCAGTTAAAAAAGTATTATTTTATATTTATGTAAAATGGAAATCTAATATATTGAGAACGTATCATCAAAAAATGTACGCGAATAAATTTATTTAAAAACTCTTGCGCATTCAAAAGATATGGGTCACTGAGTAGCGTTTGATTTTATTGTAAAAACACCTATGAACAAAATTATAGACTAATTGAGATTATAATCTGGTTTCAAGTTTCCAAATTCCAACGTTCCGTAAGAAGTATAATATTCACAGAAAATCACATTTATATTTATATCTATGGTAAATGACAATATTAAACTATAACATAAGGAAAAGTCTATTGAAATTTTGAAACTGGGTAGGGCCTACCGTGGTAAAATGAATAATTATTATAATTATTAATCTTTCGTATTCAAATTATTGGCGCCATTTTATTATCAGTGTGTCCAACGTAATCACTTTGCACACAACAGTTTTAGGCTCTCCCACCGCTCACCGAACAAACACTATAGTACCCTATATCGCCAGTGTAAACAGACCACAAAACGGCGAGTGGTGGCAATCGTGTTTCTTGAAACTTGTAACTACGTAACACTGATATTTTGTTATTGACGATTGTTTGCGTCGCGGCCATTTTTGTCAAACACTGTTCGCTGCAGATCTGTGCGTGGTTTGCTAAACACATTTTCTTCACGCGAGTCTCAGCTTCGTGCGTTCTGTTTGTCGACCAATAATCGTGCACCGCAATCGACTCGAGATGGACTTGAGCTTAGACGAACTCATCAAGAGCAAACGGTCAACGTCCCGCGGCGGACGTCGTGGTGGCGGAAGGCAAGGCGGTTCCAGAGGCGGTGGTGTCAAACGCGGCGGCGGCGGTGGCGGTGGCGGAGGATCGAATTTCCGATCAAATGGTGCTGCCGGCGGTGGCGGCGGCCCCATGCGCCGAGGCAGGCCGATGGCCAGGCGTTCGAATGGATTTAGTCCTTACTCCAAGGTGAGAAACACGTGAAAGTCGGCGAACTTTATGTTTTGAACGGCGGCGACCGTTTTGGGCCGCCGAACGTGTGTAAGAGCTATTTCCACCGATCGGTTTGCGTGCGGAATAAGGACTACCTATTTGTTATTACTTTTTTCCGCTCAAACAAACATTGATCCACCGTCATGTATAAACCGTGGAACTGTGGTGGAACTGTATCACAAGACGCAGTTGCTGTTACACCTTATTTCCCACGGCAGAATGATGGGTTGATAGTATCTGGCGACCAAAGCCGACTTTATATGGAGGAGGGGGCAGGCCTATAGCCCATACGGGTACACGACGTATATTCTTAAAATTCTACGTCTACTGTCATTTGACAATTGCTGTTTACACATTACAATGCTAACATAATTAGTAACTACCTATATTGTACACTCTGTTTCACGAGAGAACAGTCTGAACACTGTGGCCCAAACAAAATCAGGTTTCTGCTCATCCCCTCGCGACACCGTGCCATATTGAGACCGGTGTTGATAGCGGGTGGATGGGCAGAACCGGCGTAATCTCTTGTGGTAGTGGAACTGTGGAACGGAGGATAGGCAATTAATACTTAATAGTATTTATACAATCTCATAACAACTTTCTAGTTCATACAGTCAAATTATTCCAAAATATTGCTCTCATTATTTAGATAATATTGTATTACTTACAATCCTGTATCATATTCAGTGATATGGTGAAGGTTTTTATGATGCCTAGGTGTCGTGGTGGACATTATTTTAGATGGGTGGGTTAATTATGGTAAGCCATAATGTAATTATTAGTTAAGTTATCTTCTAATGTTATAAGGTAATGTAGTAGGATGGGTAGGTTCTGTGCTAATTTATATTGTGCATCGCAGTTAATACAATTGTCTTTAAATGTTCAATACAACTGATAATGTATTGTCACACCTACAAATTCTTATGATCACTAAAGAACAGACTGAACATAAAATATATGGGCATAGTGAAAGTATTCTAACTGAGTTACCTAGAACTAAAATATATTACGTTATATATAATATTATTATTGTATATCAATGATACATATTATGTTTATTTATTTATAACTATATTTTTTTAGGGTGATGTGAATGGATCGTGGACTCATGACATGTACGAAGGACCTAAAAGACAACAAATTAGGGGTGGTCTATCTACCACCAACATTCATAAGATAGTTATATCAAATTTGGATTTTGGAGTTACATCAACAGATATACAGGTTTGATTAAGATTAAAACTTAAATTGATTTGTCAATGTTTTCTTGTTATTAACACTTGGAAATGCCTGTCTCATTTTTGTTCCTAATTTAATTTGGTAATTTAACTATTTTTCAAACATTTATTTTGTTTTATTTAAATAGTAATGTTTGGGTACAGTTAATAATTTAATTTAATTTTTATATTTGTTTCACGAATATATAAATGCCACTATAAATCGTTTAAATACTATCATAAACATTTAAGACGAAATAATGTTAATTTTTGTTATCTTAACACTTATTGTTAATTGAAAAATGTTTAGTCCTATACTTAATATCAACTGTAATTTAATTGACCTAAAAACTTAACAAGTTTTAAGTAAATCAAGACGAATACTTCAATTTCGATACATTTCTTATTGATTGAAATGTGGATAAAGTTTTCATAACCTAGGAATATAAAACAATAGATATCTGCAAATTGTACTACTTTTAGGCTTCATTTTATTATTTAATGTGAATAAATTCGAAAACATTATTTTTCCAGGCATCTTCAGCCGATTGCAGCTTGAAGATACCTAGATAGAATGTTCACCACATGTTGTTAGATCCACTATTGGTTCAGAGCTGGGGTTTCATTTGTGTTGTAAACTGCCGTCCGAGAACGACCCATGGACAGTGTTTTCTCTTTATAATTTCTATACCTGGCTACTCAAGATAAAATTATTACAAAAGAATTCGGTTTTCACTACAACTAATGAAAAAATTTTTTGCCTAAATTTAATTCTGGGAAAATGACCCAATTTAAATAAGTCACTGACTACTAAACATGATATTTTGTAACTCATTTCTGAGTATGCGAGTTGACATTTTTAAAATTGCTATATTTATCATAGTGTCTTAAGATATTATGGTAGTAATGAATGCTTCACTGAATTATTGACAAGCATGGACAATGCCAATTTTTATTTAAGTAATGCACACGGCGTTTTGAAAAGTATTTTTCACGGGTACACCAATTGTATTAATTTATTTTTGTTTTAAAAAACATCACATTTATAATATTTGAAAATTATCTACATCATCAAATATACATTCTACACCAACATTTAAGAAAAACGTAACAACATCTACATCTTTAAACAGAAGTCATTTCATCATAACTAGAAGAAGATTATTCATAATTACACATTTGGTGTACCTGTTGCTAAAATCACAATTTTATTGTGCTGTTACTATAAATATCATAAAATTAAATTATATTAGGCTAATTTTTTTTTATTAAAAACTTCCTTATTATTGGACAACCGTTCAATAAAAAAAGTTATGTTGAACGATATGTTATGAATAAAATATCAATTTCTGAGTCTTTGAATAGTACTGTTATACAGTAAAATGACAAACTTATGAGGTACTAATTTGGAAATAAAATAGTTGGGAACTATAGTTATTGAGATTATAACTAATTTTGGTGATTTTTCTTGAATTAAAATATTTTGATGAGTTTTTGGTTTTTGTTGTTTTGTTGTTGGATTCAATGGATCTTCTGCGATGTAACCTTTTATTCATAATTCAAATTAATATGCTCACTTCAACAATGCTGCTGATACATTGGAGAATTCAGAATTACAGATAATATAACTTCCAAGGAGAAAATGTATTGTTCAGATAAAAAGATTGAGAATTTTTAATTTTCATTGAATCATTAGAAATATTATACACAATGTATTTGCAAGAGGTACAGAATGAAAATAATAATTGTTTCGACTAATAAAACCAAATCATTGATATTGTATCATTTTATGAAGAAATATATTTTAAGAAAATTAAAATATTTACTGGTTTCAATTAATAAAACCAAATTATTAATAATATCATTAAAAGAAGAAATACATTTAAAGAAAAAAAAATATTTACTGGAAAATTTAAAAAAAGAATCTTATTGCATTTTATTATTAAACTATCATGTCAAAATTGATGAACTGAAAATCTGCGGAAAAGATATTTGCAATGATGGTCAAAGAATTTAAAAGTCACGAACTTTTTTAGCCAGATATAATACAAATATATACATAATTTAAGAGAAAACCTGATATAACACAAGGAAGCTTTATTTACAACCAACACCATCACTATCGTCATCTTCATCGCCATCTTATAAACAACATCAGTCTTCTGAAGCTACACAACTGATTGATTATAATAAAGTAATGATATTACTTGATGATTAAAAACAATTTGCTGCTGTCATTTCCTCTCAGTAACTAGAGACTTTTTAAAAGTAATCTAAACTTTAGTATATTCCTTGATAATTTTTTTATTTTCTGGATTTATAAATATTAAAACTTGTATTGTGAATGGTTGTTTACTGTTTAGTATTGGCATGGATGGTTATATAATAAGTGGTATTGTATGTAAAAGATCTATTTTAATGGTTCTTTTTTTACAGGAACTTTTTGATGAATTTGGGCCTTTAAAAACTGCAACAGTCCACTATGATAGATCAGGAAGGTCTTTAGGAACAGCTGATGTTGTTTTTGATAGTAAGAATGCTGCATTAAAAGCAGTCCGACAATATAACAACGTGCCCCTGGATGGTATTTATTTTAATTATATTTTTTTATAGTGTTTTTAATTAATTATTTATTGTTCATTTAAGGTCGTCCCATGAAGATAGAACTTGCTACAGACTTATCTACGGTTGCTAATCTTGCTACACGTTTGAGTAGACCAGCCCAATTACCAGTCCGGGGTACTCGTGGTGGTAAGTCTTAATTTTGTTGTTCTATTTAGAAACAATAAGTTTTAACATTAATTTTTTTATAGGAGTTAGAGGTAACCGAGGTAACACTAGAGGTGGTCGCGGTAATACTCGCGGCAACAGCAGAGGACGAGGTGGGGGCGGTAGCAGAGGTGGCAGGAATAATCCAAAAAAGGAGCCAAATAAAGACGAACTAGATGCACAACTTGATAGTTTTATCAAAAGCAAGAATAACTGATTTATGTACTTATTTCTTTATTTTCTAATATCTATTTTTAAGTTTAATAGTATTTGACAATTAAAACAGTGTTATTAGTTATTAACTAAAATAACTCATAATAATTTCTATTAGGTTAAAGTAAATTAAACCTGCAATTATACACTTTTATAATTTAACTACTTTCCAATTATTTGTATATTATTCCCTTAAGTTTTCATGCAAAATATAAACTTTTTTTATTGTAATACATTTATTTTATTTATGTTATTACATAATATAATCATTCAAATGGCTTAAATTCCTCTTTAAATTTTTTCTTTGTCAATTATTTTTTCATACAAAGTTAGTCAAAAAATTAGTGGTTTGATAAATTATGTACAATCTACATTATAAATCAAAGATTAACTGTACTCTATTCAGGATAAGAGCGGTACCAGCCGGCCGACTGCACATGGGTGTAGTTTTGTTCCGAATGCCAAACCTGTTAGTTCACATGGTGGAAGCATCTGACTGTTGCCGCCCGGTACCACTCTTATACTGTTAAGAGTACGAGTCTTGCAAAACAAACTGTCATTACTTCGATACATGCCGAGTCCGGGCACCTTACAAGACAGTAGTTTTCCCATTAACCATCTTCTGTACCGATGTTGATTGTGTAAGTGGGTGGGGGATGCTCTAACATTCGGTTTTGAACAGATTGTAGCAAATTGTTTTGTGGTGTAAACATTGTAAATAAAATAAAATAAATGTTACAATAACTGTTTTTTTTTTAAAACTTAATAATCTAATGTAGGAGCTTTTAGATTGTAGCAAATTATTTGGGTTTTCTAATATTACGTCTATGAAAAAGTAATATTAAGTCTAGATCACTTACAGACAAGACAGTAGGAGATAACATGCATGCTTAATGTCAATAATATTGTCATTTAGCATTGAGAAGGTGCAATTCATTTCAGATTTCGTTCATTATGCCTAGGAATATGGAATTCTTAAGTTTTTTAATTTTTGCAAGGACTAAGTGAAGTATGAAAAATATTTGTTGTTATTTTATGATATATTTATATGTAGTTCGTCCATCTGTATTTAACGTGAGGAAGACCTAGCCCTAGAACATAATTTCAACATTTTACTTATATAGAATTATTTATTTTTGAAACATTTTCGCATGTAAGGAACACAATATAATCACTTAAGAACATTTTATATTATAATAAATTATCTATTAAATATTTTATATACATACAGGTTACAAATTTTGAATTAGCTTAACACTTGGTGAATTCACAAAATAATTGAATCTTTATTTTATTACACAGCAACCGAACAAAAAAAAAATACATAAATTGAAAAAATCTAGTTTTAGTAAGGTTTTCAAGGAGCTATAAAATATAATGACGACGTTCAATTGAGTTTCATCCAATATAATATAATATAATACAAGTTAAATATTCATAATCTAAAGTCTTTTTAATGTTTTCTTTTTATCTTTAGAAATTCTTTTTTTTTCTAATGTTTTACTACCAGCATGTTTTTTTGCTAATGGACCATCACTTGAATCTTCTTCTCGTCCTATCTTCATACTTTTAGGTATCTGAAATTGTGAAATAATGACTTGTAAATAAACATGACGTAACCTTCTGAATTTGTTGATTTTTAAATCAATCAATAATTATTGGTAAAATAATTACTAATACATGTAATAATATAAAGCAATGGAATCAACAGCTCGAGAGTTGTGTTGTATATATTTATTACAACTATTATAAATTAGGTCTATACTTTGTTCCAAAAGAGAATATTTACTTTCTGCATATTGTGACGGGCAGCGCTAAGGCCCTTGCCTTGCTCAGATGGTAAAATCGATATCCATCTAAATTCTAAGACAACAGTATAGGCTTTTTATTGCGGCCATGGCTCTAGTAGAAAATGCGCAGGGCCAGCCGATAACTGATCGACAATTTAGGCATTTCTTTTGGAACATAGTATAGAGGTACCACTAGTTTTAATTTCTTTATCATTTAATGCATAGCTTTATACTAAGCTTTTATACAATGTATATGACTCGTTAATGTTGGTTGCTTCACTAAATGAGTATTAGTGAGCGCAACTTTTTTCATAAATTGATGAGACCAATGCACAAGATAATCATAATATTGTCTTAAAATTTAAATAATATATACAAATAGTAAATACTGAAATATTTACCGGAGCATGAATTTCTGTTATCATTTGCGCTCTTTGAAAATAATGATCATATTCTTCTAATAGAAGTTTGCCAGCTTCTTCATTTAAAGCGGATTCTGCATTTGGTACTATTAATAAACATTTAATCGTCTAAAACCCAAAACAAATTGATTAGAAAACATTTTTAATGAAATATATTACATTACTTACAAGAAGAATATGTTTTATTCCTAAATCTTGTTTCCAATCCCTCTTCAAAGTGTTGACACATATTTCACCACTGCTAGCTACGTTTGGATGGAAAATTTTGGTAAGGAAATACGCTTTGGGTGGCGTATGTGGAAAGTCTTTTCCCAACACCAATTTTACATTGAACCGACCGCCCGCGTACGGTGTACCCGCTGTGCAATGTAAACGGGTAAAGTTTATTCGATTCCATCAGAACTGTTCGTTTCAAAACTCATAATATTTTAAAAACGTACCTGGACCGTCGATGAACGCTTGGATGTCGGTGACATCAGAATCGTTGACGACAATCCGTATGCCCTCCGGTGGGTCTTTTATCAGTTCTTCTTGTTCCCGGACCAGCCTGCGGATAGTCTGCGGTGACAGGTTTTCGACGTTGGAAATCTAAAAGGAACGTCAAACAAAGAATATTATGACCACGAAGGCAACGACCGTGCGGTGATAAAAGGTACTTACGGAACTCATATTTGTCTCGGTGGACCGACAAATTGACGAAATCCAACGGCACGGTACACAGTCGCCGTCACTCGCGAATAGGATAGCTTATATAACTATTTTGGATATTTGGAATTTCGGACGCCGACCGCGCAAATAACGACTAAACGATGCGACTGGTTGGTATTGGGTAAACGGGATTGCCCCCGTAGATCCGCGATAGGAGAGAATTCAAAATAAAATCCCGCAACAACAATAAAAAAAAACGATATCAGTACGATTCAGTTTCTGTCGTGGCATACAATAATAATTGTAAGACGGTCGACACGGACAAAGGTGGCCATTTTAACGTTTCGTTCTCTCCGTCGCCCCCCACCGATGCGTCGTCGGGCCAATGGGATTTCGGATATCACGATTTCGAAATGTAACGGTTTCTCTGCGATCGTTTGTAAAACCGATAATCGTCGACGGATAACGAGCCGCGTCATAAAAATCAGCCTTCGTGCGTTATGCTTATCGCTTAAATGCTTATGCGCTAATTGTTAATAATAATTATGCGATACGCATTAAGCCGATGACGCAAGTCGTTGTGGTCTTGACGCTACGTTACGGTAACTGTTGACAACATGATAAAATGAATTCATTTGTCTGGCGACCGTCGTGACAATGGTCAATGGCTGCAGCTGTATAATATGAAGTCGACTTCACTGTATAATAGTAACAGCACAGATTGTCTGAAAATATATTTATAACCTGTGCGCCCTGGGGTATTAGAGCTTGGAACAGAAATCCCAAAACGTGTACAATCGTGCCCGATAATAATAAATAATATTATCGCCTATCCGTTACGTGACATCGACGTCACACGACTAACGAAAGTAGACCTATCGTATGGGCTACAAGACAAACTGTTTTTAAACCACTGGCGATTGGCATAACTTTAGTTTAAGCCCGTATTATAGCCTCGAGTAATATACTAATCAGTAGTTTCACTATTTCAGATTATAATACACTAACATTACGGCTTTGTGCATCGTATTTAAATTTTTGATCGTTTCAATAACTCAATCTTTAAAGGACGAATATATTTTCGTTAGGGCGAAATCTCAAATCGGAGTGAAACGATTAACGGCTACGTTAAACGTTTCGCGGGGACATCCATGGGCCCACAGAACGAGATAAGACGGAACGACCTTAGAAGAGAGAAGATCGAAATTGGGAACAACACTGAACACGACCGTGTTATAAGTTATCGTTGTTCCGTGGTATTTCGACGCCGACCGTTTCTGTTCCATGATCAGTGGTCGACCGCGGCCCGTCGACGCCGCAACCAACCGTCCTTTGTAATGGTCTACGGGTGTGTGGTGGTGGAGGGGAGTGGGGACGGTGGAGGACTTTCGACGAATGTATTTCGTATATTTTCTATACGTATAATGGCGTCTTATTACCGTCGATCGGTGTAAACGCGTTAAAAAAACGAGCGGAAAACGGCGGAAAACGACCCGGGAGAACGCGACACGGCGTACGTCCGATGAACGGCTGCGTGGCGGGGTGAGTACATTTGACATTGTCGAAATTTTATTAGGTTAGGGACAAAAATGCGAAATCGTCGACGGGTCAAACATGTCCGCCGACGGTGGGACGCGACACACACGGCCGGGCGTGTACTCGTCGAAAGTTTGCGCCGCGTTCCGCCGTTGACCAGTCGAACGGCGAAAATAAATTAATAATTTTTAACAATCGAATTCGGTCCGCGGGACGAGCTTGTCTTATTATTTTATATATATATATATATATAAATAATATGTATATGTGCGAAAAACAATAATTAAAAGCTAACCATGAAAAATAAATAATAATGGAGGAAAAGACGTCGAACAGAATTTTTTAGGTTATAGACTTTGTAATACAGTCGCGGGACTCGGGCAAATAACAATAATATATTTTGCTCGGTGGGAAATCGCTTACTTGGTCGGACCGACGCGGCCGAATCGGTCGTTGCCGACTTTCAGTATTCGTCGACCACTGACTACAACTACTGATCACCCGTTCCCTTAGTCCATCGACAAGTATAATATAATAATGATATTATATTATACTAAGTCCCCGTCCATCCCTATTTTGTTTAGGCGTCCCCGAATGTACGCGAATACTTAACTCGTATATTCTTTGATGTGGATGGGCGGCCTGGTGGAATCGGATTATGATATATCCGGCTGTGGTGTTTCAGAACTTTGTGTACCCAAGACTTTACATATTTTGAGGTTTCGGTGTTGGATGTGGGTTAGTTGGTTGGGTTGCTTGGTTCTCAGTTACTGTAGAGCGTACTGACAATCGTTCACATTCAAACATAAGATATCATGTTTCTTTTTAGATATTCCCATGACCACCACCCTGTTTCACCATGGACACTGACTTTGTCGAAGAAATCGATTTTGATAGGAAGGACAATATTTTATGTCCAGACAATGATGACTCTGTCAAGACCGAGTTTTTCAGCCCGGATGACATTGATGTTTTGTCATCTGACGACGGTTTAATACAAACCATTGGGTCCTCGTATTTCACCAACAATGGTACACGCGCAAATGAGCTCAATAATATGACTAGAGCGGTCATGGAATCTGTGCCATATGCTGATGGGTTACAATACTTAGCTGCCATATCTTCATTCAGTGATAATTTTAAGGTAGTCAGATCGGTTTTAACAATATAAATCCAACACTATCTAATAACATTCTTCATTTTTATCTTAAACTATATTTAACTGTACAGGAAATGGATCAAGAGCAGCAAATCAAACAAGAGCCTAGTGTTTTATTTGAGTCTAGTGATGAGGAAGTCGTCCAACCAATGACTCATGAGGAATATCAAAATTTTTTTGATGTCCAGGAAGAAGTTGTTGTTCAAGAATGCCCCGAGCAGGAGATAATCACTCAAAGTTGGGACATGAACCGCTCTACTGATATTGACGAGTGAGTTTTGATTAAAGTTTCTTAAAGAGTAATATATACTCTGTTCATGTTTAACCAATTATTGATTGCTGGCAACTGAATGACAAGTTATTGTCCGGCTGATACAGTTGATAACCTGTTCACCTGTGATGAGTAATATTCTACTTGTGATTCTGTTGCTTATGAGTTATGACTAGTGACATCTGCAGGATATATTTTCAGTGTTTGCAGAAGTTTCATTACCTGACATTTCCTATCGGTTTTTGTTATACTAACTCTTATTTTTATACTATATATATGATATTTGTTTGACAAATACCTTATTAAAATGTCAATGGTTCTAACAATTTAATGTGAAACGTAGACAAACTACAGAGTACATGATAAATTATATACATCTAAAATCAAAAATTAGGTATTTATTAAAACACAATATATAGTCATAACTCATAATGAATATTATATTACACAAATAAAAAGTGCATTATTTATTACATACATTTTTTGTTTATTGTTTTGTTATTTTAGTGTTAAAGTAATAGAAAATTGTAGTATCCATTTAGACATATTTAAAGCTTAAATATATGTAGTTAAGTACATTATGTTTTTTTTAAGTGTTTATTAATTAACTTTTACCTAAATAAGATTCTAAAACTTCTAATATGTTCATACTTGTTCACATATTTTATGCTTTATAGGGTTTTTTTAAACGATTGATATTTGAATAGCTTAAACTAGATAGTTCATGCTTAAAGTTATTGTGACATTACAAGCGTAGCTACCAGTGTTAACTGTAACCATTTATATTAAATGCTCATGAGTCATAAGTAATTTTTGTTACAATAATGCATTTTTATGAAAGTATGGTTCAAAAAGATTTTTATAATTTTCTTTTATATTCTTAAATTTATCTATAAGTAGAACAAAAACTTTAATGCCTTTTCATATTTTATTTTTAGCTTAGAAAGTTTAAAATAAAATTCTAAACGTTTGTGAACAAATACTCAACTCTAGCAATGAAAGCAAATATTTTGGAAGTGTACAGTTAAATCCTGCATAAAAAATTAAATATATGTGTTAGGAATTGATTTGTTGGTAGTCGTATTTCATTTTTATGTGCATTGTACTTTATACTTTTTCGGGTAGAGGACCTGACTTATTTAAAATGTTGTTAACAACTATAAAACATGTGTTGAGAGGCAACAGCAAATTTAAATAATTATATGTCCAAAGCTTAATAAGCTAAACTCTAAAATTGTTGGTCCAAAAATAATAGTAAAAATTGACCAAAGTTTTTTATCAAACGCTAAACTGTTCTGTTAGAGTTTTACCTCAATAATGGAGTTTCGGAGATCTATGTAGAGAAATTTATGAATGTTCTTAGTTGAGGTTAAATATAGGACAGCATGTTGTATTATTTTTTGTGACTGTTGGTGTAGTTATAACTTATAAAACGAATAAGTTTGAAACAATGTGGTAGTCGCTATAACCGAATCTTGACACTGGCGGTAGTACCTCGCGTTATCATGTAGTCGCAATAACTGATAAATACCAATAATAAAGTAGCATATTTTATTTAGATATATATTTTGTTTTAGCATATTAGAAACAGATGTTAAATATATGCCATCAACTGTTGATGTTGACATACCAATACCTGAAGGCGAAGAAGCTTCATCTTCTGTTAATCCATATCCATGTGATTTTTGTAGTCGGAGATTTAATCGAAAATCACATCTTATGAACCATATGGTTACCCATCAGTCCGAACGTCCCTTTTGTTGTGCATTGTGTGGTGTTCGCTATCGTCGTAAATGTGATTTAGCTAATCATATGAAAATTCATATTGGTCCTGATAATCCATCAAATTGTGGTTTAGGTATACAATTAATTTCTAAGAATATTTATATTAAGTTATGAATAATAACTTCAATATAATATTTTTTGTAGATAGCCAAAATGTATCTGTTACAAAAGTAATGAACAAATTAATGTTCATGGATCCAATACAGAGAAGGAGTGTTACACCAGGTGAAGATTCTGAAGATAAAGGAGATGTATTTCAGGAACAAAATACAAAAAACCGTGGCCGTGGTAAAGGTCGGGGTAGAGGAAAAGGTCGTCCAATGAAAGATCGCTTATTTACTCTTGGTTGGAATTCAGAAATTTACTCAAAACCACATACATGTAACCCATGTGGAATTTCATTTACACGTGAAAAAGCACTTCTTAATCATGCTCGTCTTAGTCATATTGATGATGGTGTAAATATTGTTACTACTCAAAAGGCAAATTCAGATTGTTACGAGCTTACAATATTGTCTAATACTATATCCAATGATTCTTACTCTTGTGATTCATGTGGGGCAGTATTTAACAGATTTGATTTTTTAAAACGTCATCAAAGGTAAATTATTTGGTTTTTGATGACTAAATTGAATTAAACAAATAGCTTAAAGATAAAACACACTTTTTTGTAATTTTTCATTCACAATAATCTATAAACATCTTACCAACGTTTTTGGACTAATATTAGGTAATATAATTAAATTTAAATAGATATTTTAGTACCTATAAATCTTAATAAATAACTTAAGAAAAGAAAATCACTTATACATTTAAATAATAAATATAATATGTTATGACTTTGGATAACCCTTCTTGAATTAAACATAAGAGTTAAATAGTTAATATGTACAATTTTAATTATTGCATTTTATTTTGTTTATATTTAGGCAGCATATGAAAAAAGAACTTGGAAATGTTGAAGAAGAAATATATGAAGAAGCACAAATGTGTATACATTGTGGATTGTTCTTTAAGTCTATGTCAGAGTTAGAAATGCATACTGAGCAACATTTGATTCCTACAAATATTTCAGAAGTATCTATTTTATTTTTCTAATTTTAATATTTGAATATTATTTATGAAAAATAAATTAATATACTTATTACATAGATTTTTAAATAGCTTAATCTATTTACTGTTTAGAAATCAAAATGTTTAGTTTGTGGTGAAACATTTGATAGTACAGATGAGTTGTCTGATCATGTGTCTCAAATTCATACTGATACATTATCTGAATATTCGTGTAAACTTTGTGGAAAACTATGTAAAGACGATAAAGCTCTCCAAAAACATTTAATGATTCATGACACATCTGATAATAATTGTATAATGTGTGGTAAAAGATTTCATTCCAGAGCACGTCTTAAACGGTAATTAGTAATGTATTTTAACTACATTATTTTATTTATTAATTGTACATAAAAAATATAAAATAAATTAAAATTATAGTAAAATTAAAATATTAGTTTTATTTTTCAGACACATGGTAACTCATCGAGAAAAAGGAGTTGTTTGTGACGTATGTGGTGAAGAATTAGCTGACAAACGAGCACTTATTAATCATAAAGCTAGTCATGCAAATACTGATAGTATTTCACGAAATTCAATGACTGAAAAAATATTTCCTTGTTCTAGTTGTGGCAAAGTGAGTACAATTGTCTTGATTTATTAATTTATATTGAGAAGGATTTGATACCATGGTTTTCTTTTTTTGTCGATCGCACACCCGACTAGATTTTAAACGTGTTCTTTGCCAAACATAGCAAGGGATGATCTAATGAAGCGATAAGAATTCTAAAAACGATTTAAATTTGTCAAGTGTGCTTGAAATCAACTTTTCCACATTATTGATTTTAACTTCTACAAAAATTTAAATATGACAATTTTTTTATCAAACATTTTTAGAAATTTGGGGAATAACATTAAAAATATGTTATATTAAACATGTCAATAGTAACTATCAAATTTTGGTAAAGCGACTTTCGAACTATCATGAAAGTCAAAGTATATACATATAAAAGGATTTAAATTTATCTGTTTGTCAGCTAGAGATTCAAAAAACTACTTGACCATTTTCAATTAAATATATATCAATTTATTTCTTATGCCAGTTTACCATTAGTTACAGATAATAAATATATATATAAATAGATGATTGCCTATCTGAACTCCATAGTCAATAAACTTTAAAACTACTGGACTGTTTTCAACAATAGTTATATCAATCCTTGAGATTTGGAGGGTGATTATAGCTTTTTTTAATAGCTATAGGGAGCTAAAAGGTTACTCATATGAATTCGGTCGTATTTGGCTCATGTAAAAAAAAAAATTTTTTTTGTTTATTTATAGAGTTGCTATTGGTTACATATGTCATTACATTTATAAGTAGTAGAAGTATTGCATATGCATTTTCTTACAAATATATTTATAAAATAAACAAATCTTTGACTCTGGCAACACTGGACGAGGACAGCTAGTATATAATATTTTATATGAATACTAAAAAACATGATTTTTCCCTGTTCCGGAACCGATTTTTATTTAAATTGTTACATACTATTTATTATTTAATAGGTCTTGTAATAAAAAGCATAGACCTATTAATATATATTTTTAAGTCTATGGTTAATTTTATTTTTCCAATAAATGTATTAAATATTTAATATCTATTATTTTTATTTAGGTATTTGGATCTAGATCATCTCAACAAATACATGTACGAATACATACAGGAGAACGACCTTATGGTTGTAAATATTGTAACAAAGCTTTTGCTGATGGTGGTACACTTCGAAAACATGAACGAATACACACTGGTGAAAAACCATATGTTTGTCCTGTCTGTTCAAAAGCATTCAATCAAAGAGTAAAATTATTCTTACATTCAAATATTAACTAAATAGCTATATTTTTTATAATATAATTTTAGGTTGTATTGCGTGAACACATACGTGCACATCATGCTGGAGCTGAGGCAAAGGGTGGTAAATTAAATTGTTATGAATGTAAAGTGTGTGCTTATTTGTTCCGAACTTCAATAGAACTCTGTTCACATTTAGTTCAACACAGTGACGAAAATACTAAAAGATCTAGAGTAGTTCCTGTAGGTTTTTTTAAAGATTATAATTTAGGTAATATGAATACTTTGATTAAACCAGAATATAATTCTTTATCTTAGGTCGGACCTCGCAAATATAAGCGTCGGAGCAAGTTGGGTAATCGAAAAGACACATGGTGCTTAGTTGAAAAAGTCTTTACAGTTATGCCAGAACTTTCAGACACAGAGAGTTGTGAAGATGAACCAATACCTACAGCAGAAGAGCAAGCTGTACAATCAATTATAGAACAGGATGATACGCCTTACGATCCTCCAACTGTACCTAGTCCTCCTAAAAAGTCTTCTGTTAAAACATACAAACTTGTAAATGGCAGATTAATGAAGACTGAACCAAAGGTTACTAAGCAAGTGTCAAATGAATCACGCGCAGTGTCAAACGTAGTTCCCAAATCAGAACATATACCAAAAAAGCATAGCTTTGTGCTTAAAGACGGAGAGTGTACTAGAACATGTTCTACTGCTGTTCTTTATTATTCTTCAAGATCTAATCCAACAGATATGGATTCAATATTAGGAGAGCAATTGAAAGAAGAATATAATTCTGAAGAACCCGAAGATCAGATTTCTGTGGAGGAAGATGATCTAACAGGTCATACGTTAGAACGAGTTAGTATCGAGTCAATATTTAACGTAGACGATTTAGATAACATTGGTGACATTTGTGATATTGGTTTTCCTGATGAACCTGGAGTAGAATATTATGTTGAAAATAATGGTGAATATGGCGATCGTTTGTCTTTAATCGTGGAAAATGATGATTCAAATGGTGATTCCTTGGTTGAAACAGAACTAGTATTTGATTCAGATTATGTTGAGGAGGTTGGTGCTAACATTGAGCTTAGCACCGAAGAAACGACACCTGTATTTGCAGAAGTTATTTCTTGTGATATTTGTGATGAAGTATTTGAGGATAGAAAAGAGCTTATGAGACACATTCAAACTATGCACATCGGATAAATGATAAACATTTGTTTTTTTTTTTTTGTGTACTACTACTTAGTTGAAAATTGTTCTCTGTTTATATGTCTTTTTTGTGTATATTAGCTGCCATATAATTTTAAATGTTAATTGCTGTAAATATAATACAATGCTGCCTTTTTGCATCTAATTAGATAGATTAGGTGGCAAAGATGATGTTACCATAATTTTATTAGTTGTGAGGGTTGTGCATAAATTCTACACAATATTCTTGACAGATTTTAATAATTTCCTAATATATTGAAGTTATATCCAATTCAGTTTTATTTATTTATAACAAAAACAATTATTTTGAACACGGTTGAAATTTTTATTGTGATAAATTAAAATTTCTATTTATTGAACGATTTTTGGTTTTATAGAACTTAAAAACAATAATTAAATTATTTTTTTGACAATGTGTTATTTTTGTGACTAGTATGTATGCATAATAGTTTAGATAAATTCACAAATTTAAAGAGGCTGAATTTTGAATTTTAATTTGTCAAAAATATTTAACTTTAATTTTATTTATCAATATTTAACAATTTTTTGAATATTGTTACACTCAACTATTCTAAATGTGTAATATACAGGTATAATATATACTTAGGTTATACTATTAATAATTGTTTAAACTAAAAAGTGATGCTAATTATTGAGTACAGTGTAAAGTATTACAAATAAATAAAGCTTATAGTTTGATTTCCACTTATATCTAAAACTGTATTATATTATATAATAAACAAATTGATTTTAAACCGTAGAATGTACACATTCAATTCTTCTGATATGTTGAAAATTGTTAATTGTTAAAAGAATAAGTGTGTGTACATAGGAATCATAATTGTAAATACAAAATCATTATAATTGTATATATATAATGTATAAACATGTAAATTGACACATTTAATTCTTAATATTATTTTATATAATATTATTAAATTATGTTAAGTGCATATTATGTAATATTATTTATAAATGTTTTTATTTTTATTTCACATGACTTAAAAGATAAATGTCTTAAAATTAAATGGATTAAGTTGTGTAGTTGAGAAAAATTGACATTACGTGTACATTTGAATTTCATAATTATTATCATTATTATCTTTAAAACATTAATTTAGTTTATTTTTATAAACTTAACAACAATACCTATTATGTTATTCTTCAATTTTTTTAGGGTTGTATAAGTTGATTAATGATTATAGCATATCCTGGGTATAGTTTGATCAATTATGAAAAAAATTAACAAATATATGATTTAATATATGATGCCATAAATTTGTAATTACATTTTTTTTGAATCAAAATCATTTTATAGTTTTAAACATTGTCTTCTATTTTTTAAAGATCCATCCACAAGCTAATAATTTTTTTCTAATAAATATATCTAAACCTAGATTCAATATGACATATTAATTTTGAAAAGTATAAGTTCTATTTCAGTTTTAAATCAAAATAATGTTACGTTAGTATAACTTTTTTTTTTGTTATAGAATTATTTTAAATTACTTTATAACCTATCTATCTTAAAGTAGATTGTTTTCCACAGGCTGTCCTTTACACACACATTACCACACAACTGAAGTGTGAATTTTTTAACATAAACTCCATAGTTAATAGCATTATTGTTTTTATTTAAATTTAGTTAATAATAATCAGATAGATGGTCAAATTTAAATTGTAATTTAAATGTGTTGAATGTACAAAGTAATGAATTAATTTCTTAGAAATTGTTATATTTTTAAAATTTAAGTTTAAAAAATGACTAGATATATTTATATACATATTATTATCTAAATTAACGTATAAAACACTCAACAAGAAAACTACCTCAAGTTCTTTCATCTTCTTAAAAATAGTTATTATTACTTGTGGCGATCCACTAATACATTTTTGGCTTTAGGACGTCATAGGTAACAGTTAATTAAAAACGTGGATTCAGATGAGTTAGCATTTAAAATTTGAGAATTAAATCATTTAATTCTGATTTAAAAATAGTTCGAGGTTGTCTTTATTTGTTACGTCTTGATATTTTTAAACTAAACGTGCGAGATAATATTATGTCGTAGTAGGACAATAAAAACATTGTTTAGACACTAAGATCCTTCTCTCTAAAGTGTCTCGCAGTCGCATGTGAAATACCTACGGTTTAATAGTAATTACTAATTATGATACTTAATGATATTTCCTTATTCCTTTACAGTTTACCGATCACGTTCCCTAGAGAATTATTTATGTTTGTAAATCTTAGTGGTCCTGGACGTATTTAGATCATAATATTATCATCGTCTTGATTTCAAAATCGCGAATAAATATTGGCTCGTACACCGGTATGGATCAATTCATTAATCCATCTCAAAGCGTTGATAAGCTTTAGGGAATTATAGTAACGCCGACAAACGTAAATTGACATTAAACGCGTTATTCGACGTGTCGTTTTCCACGCCAATAATATTTAAAAAATATCGTTTTTGAACTGTTTTTCGTCAATTATACAAAATATGGCCAACGGGTGAAATAGGTCATAGGTACCTCAAATACATCAATGCTTCGATAAAAGTAAATATTTCTATAGAGCAACCTATGGTATACGGAAAGCTTACGGGTGGCACGCTATGAAAATCTCCCTTGGCAAAAAATATTGGAATTAATCATTATTAATATTTAGAAAATATTATTTGGTTTATTTGATAACGATAATAAAAATAACCATTTTTTTTTTTTTTACGCATTAAATGCTTATTATTATCATCATAATTTTGTAGTTCCCAACGGAACGGAATTCCATACAATATGGAAAATATTAAATAACGTACTTATACCATAAAGCAAAAAAAAAATTAATTTGGTACATGAAAATAATTGTCTAACTGTGCAAGTGGTACGGGGATATAAAAAGATTGAGAACCGCTGCTACAGGGTATGAGGCGTAGACTAACTGGTCAGAATCGGTCGGGCCCACCCCTGTGAAGTTTTTTTTTTCGATTTGGAGGTCTAACGGTAGAATTGGAGCGTATCCGTAATGTCTATGTATAGGTACTTTACAGTGATTTGATTATTATTTATAATATTTTATTTCGTGCATTATCGTTCTAATATTGTACCTAATAAGTATAGGTATAGTTTATATCGACTTGAATATCATACAAAAAATATCGACCAAATACTACCTATATCCATGTCAGGTCAATGACTCTGAAAATTAGTTTGGCGTAGATAGGTATATAAATATTTAATGCTATGATATTTTTATCTGGAAAATTTAAGTCAATCGCTTATAAGATTTAAAATGCTTGCTAGTAATTATTATTGCTGTTTTTCATCATATCATGTAGACATTTGAAATAGAATTGGTTGTACAATCCTACAGCGCTCGTTGTGAATTATTTGAGGGGGGGGCAAAATCATGAGACACTTATATTATAGGTAGGTACAGCATTATAAACAAAGGCACAGTATAATATAATAGTATAATGATATAGTTAGGTATAAAATACAACGACAAAACACTTGAAAGTAAATATTATTTTATTTTTTTGTTTATTTGTGTTACCATCGTTATAATCGATTTTACCAAAAAAAACTCTATCGATATCTTTTCCTTTGAAGTACACACATTACACATAGAGGCACCTACTTATACAATATGTTAGGAGTTATAGAACATAATATGAGGACGTGAAATCGGTGCATGTCGTGAAATCACTTCGCGCATAATGCCTATAAGTCTATATATTATATATTACGTTACCGTCTACGTGCCCGACAACCACGTTCTAGAGAAACGCTCAACAATACGTACCTACTTGGTTAGGTTAGGTGGGCATGTATACCACTACGGTCACAATAGTATGCTGGTAAATTCGGTATAAGAATGGTATACACGACATTCGTTCGAAACAACGATCATCGAAAATAAGCGGGCAAAAGACGTACACGATGTAATGATAATAATACGAGAAACAATACGTAATGAAAGTCCCGTCGGCCGTTTCCCCTTTGCTCTCCGCGGCAATATTATGACTATGTCGAGTATAATAAATAGTTACATGAATGAAATAATAGTATTTACCTACGTAAAAACACGTGACTATTTTTTTAGTTAGATATATGTTACCTATGTGCAAACTATAATAATATGGTTGTCGTAGGTACCCGGGTATAGGTGCGCGTATTTAGGGGACGGGGCGGTGGATCTAAAGTGTGTCCCGAGAGGATTTACCCATTGCAGCGATATCTCCCGAGTTAATGAACATGACAATATCATAAATCTGTGTTTTTGTTTTACTATAGACTCGCAGACAGAGGTGTGCCTATAGGATCAAAATGTAGGACAGGCCCGGTTATAATTATTTTAACTTATGTATAGGCACAGTTAATGACGTAAGAGATATTAATAATAACTATTTGAAAACAGGTTAGGCCCGGGCCTACCATGCCTACCTCCTGGGCGCGCCACTGCTCGCAGAGACAATGAGGTTAGGTTAGGTTAGGTTAGGACTACGCGTATTTAGGGGACGGGGCGGTGGATCTAAAGTGTGTCCCGAGAGGATTTACCCATTGCAGCGATATCTCCCGAGTTAATGAACATGACAATATCATAAATCTGTGTTTTTGTTTTACTATAGACTCGCAGACAGAGGCGTGCCTATAGGATCAAAATGTAGGACAGGCCCGGTTATAATTATTTTAACTTATGTATAGGCACAGTTAATGACGTAAGAGATATTAATAATAACTATTTGAAAACAGGTTAGGCTCGGGCCTACCATGCCTACCTCCTGGGCGCGCCACTGCTCGCAGAGACAATGCGGTTAGGTTAGGTTAGGTTAGGTTAGGACTACGCGTATTTTATTTTTTGACACTTTGTTTTCTCGGGATTTTCGATAATCTCTTTCAGTTAAAACGGCCAAACAGGTTTTCCTCCGCGAGCCCCCCCCCTCCCAAACGGGTCATGGGCACGTCATCCTCACGGGACACACTGCAGCAGTATACTATATATAGGTGGTGCCCAATAATATATATATATATCTAATACAACGTGTTACCCTAAATAGATTCTACAGAACGTTTTTATTCTTAGCGACTCGGCTATGTTAGGTTAGGTTAGGTTAGGACTACGCGTATTTTATTTTTTAATTTAATTTATTTTTCGGTGACGAAGTTAAAACGATTTTATTTTTGAAACGATTGACGATGGCCAGGGTTTGTGAAAACGTTGACTTTTCAACACTTTGCTTTCTCGGGATTTTCGATAATCTCTTTCAGTTAAAACGGCCAAAACCGGTTTTCCTCCGGGCGGCGAGCCCCCCCCCCCCCTAAACGGGTCATGGGCAAGTCATCCTCACGGGACACACTGCAGCAGCATACTATATATAGGTGGTGCCCAATAATATATATTTAATAATACAACGTGTTACCCTAAACAGATTCTACAGAACGTTTTGTATTCTTAGCGACTCGGCTATAGTGTCGCTCAACTATAAAATGTTTTAATTATCAATTATTATATTATGTATCGTATAAAAAGGAATTAATGGGTTGCCACGACGTTTCAATAGGTAAGGTATTCGTATGACACAGTAATAATATTATATGGTGCGCATAGACATTTACGAGTAAAAAATAAACAATATCGTCGCAGCCAACTGCAGCGGCGGCCGTTACAACTGGGCGGGTTGCACGTTGTTGTCGTTGCACGTTGACCGGGACGTCATGGTGAGCGCGGTGGACGTGTTCTCCTTGCTGACCAGCTCGGCGCGCCCGACGAGTGGCCCCGTCTCGCCGCAACACCCGCCGCCGTCGTCGTCCTTGCAGCCGCCCACGCCGCCCCCGGCCCCGCCGCCGCTGACCGCCTGGCACAGTATGGTGGTGGCCCGCCCTGTCCGGCCGCCGCGCTCCGAGCCGCCGCGGTTCCGCCGCGGGAACGTGCTGTTCTCCTGGTGCAGGCCCGCGTTCACGTCCTTGCCGGCCGCGCACGTGCACGCCTTGAGGAAGCTCTTCTTGAAGTTGTCGCTGAGGAACGCGTACAGGATCGGGTTCATGGCGCTGTTGCTGTAGCTCAAACACCCGGCCAACAGGAATATCGTGATGACGATCTTGGACTGACACTGCTTGGGCGGCGTGAATATCAGGGCCACCTGCGTGATCCAGTACGGCAGCCAGCACAGCACGTACACCGTGATCACCGTCAACACCAGCTTGGTCACCTTCCGGTGCGACTTCTTCTTCTCCTTCGACTTGTTCACCGGTCCCACCTGCGACCGTCATAATGTATGATATAATAGATAACGTGATGAGTATATATACATAATATAATATTATTTAAAATTTCAGAAAAATTTTACCGGGGGGAGAACCGATGTCTGATTGGCTGAGATGACCCGTCGGGTGCTTATCGCATATTAATATAATCGTGGGGGGAGGGGACTCGATCAAGTCCTTTCCCTATATCTGTGCGCGCCCATAATATAATTATATACAAATCGAGCACCGACTTGAGTTCGGATACATTATACTTATATATATATATTTTACTGTTTAGGTATAGGTAATGCAATTTCGACAGCGACTTATACGTATCATGGAATTTATATGTAATGCTCATGGTGAAAGAAAAATAACAATTTTGCTAAATTTAATAAGCGAAGATCAATTGAGGGCTTACAATAGGTATAAGTATAGGTAGATTAATTGAAATTGCAAGTATTCAAACAAAAACCACATGACGAAGTAATTCAACTATAAAAGTATATTTGAAACATATAGGTATAGTGTAATCCAAAGAAAATATAACAGTGTATACCTATAAACTAATCGTTGTTGTACCTAATGTATTAAATCTACGTACCAACAGACTTCTATTATCACAGTATAGTACCTACAGTTTATTTTTCATATTTTTATTTTATTATTATGAATTACTAGCATACCTAAGTACCTACTTGAATAGTTTTAAAATTTAAAATTCATATAATTGATTTTAAAATAGAAATATGAAAAAAAAAACATTTTGGTCAATCACAGGTTATATGCTTCTTTAGAAATTCGGCGATATGTAAATTTGCTCCGATATTAACTGTAAAATTATCATTAACTGTAGTAAGAATCCGGTACGTACATAATATTATGTTATATGTAACGCTATCGTGTAAGACAAAGTCAACACGCGGACATACAACGTAATTTTAAACTAGTAATTTTTTCCTGATATCTAAACTCTAAAGATGATTTGGTGGACACGAGTTTGAAAAATGCTTTAGCGATAATGTCTAATTGGTAGTAATATTAATATGCCTCTAGATCACAGGTTTTCAGACTTATTTAATCCACCAACCACTTTCAGAATCAATAATTTCCTAAAGCCAACCAACATTTTTGAAGCTTACCATCTATAGTCCATTTTAAAAACAGTAGCTTGTTATTGTGGTCGTTATACTTAAATTTAATCTTATATCGGAATTCAAAATTCCATGTTTAGTGAGAACAAGACATATATAATAAAAATCATATTTAAAAGTATTTTTATTAAAATTTAATTTAAACATATATATCGTGAATGATGAACCTGATGCTATTTAGTAAGTTTTTTAATATCAGTCTTAAATTTACTTAAAAACAGACGTAATTGGAACTATGTGGACATGTAGTACCCAGGTATTTAATTTGAATTTGAAGTATAAGAGAAACATATTTTTTCTTTAACGCCCCTAAAATGTCTTCGGGTCTTTAACCGCCCCCCCTGGAGGCTGCTAACGCCCACTTTGAGAAAGACTGGCCTAGGTCATAATTGTACGCTGATACCTTATAATATACGATATACCTTATGTAGGACTATGTATGGTTTGTACATAAAAATCCGAAAATGATCACTTCGATTACTTTATTTCAGTGACGCCGTTGTGTAAAAGCAAAAAAAGCTTTTATGGCTCATCATTATTATACAATATTTTATACATATTATCAGTGTAACATAGGGTCCAATATAGTGTTGCCGAGTTGCTCGGGCAACACTTTAAATACGGGTGGGCGAGCGGTATTAATAGAAAAAAACTGGACATTTTATGCGGGTCGGTATGAGAATATTACGAGGGATAGGTCTCCTAAAGTGATTTGAGCAACACCAATTTTTTTTTTATGATACACGCCACTGCATATTTTATACGGTATACATGTTATTGTGTATATATAGTATGTATACAGCGTGAATCCAAACACGTGCGACGGTTTATTCGTCATTTCGTCGCGTTATATACGTTTTATGTATTGTAGTTTTGCATATTATAATATATTTATACGCACATATTGTTATATCGTTTTGTGTATATTTTAGAAACGATCCCGATGCGGTTTTTGGCATAAGTTTTTAATAAAACGTGGCGTCGGTGGCTGCTGCGGCTGCGGTATACCGCTGCACCCTTAAACCGCTTTGGACGGCTTCGCTGGGCGGTAGTCGGGTATTTGCTACGCGATGTATACCTACGGGCTGTGACCTACCTACCTATATACGCGTCGGCGGCGGGGGGGGGGGGGGCAAAGCGAAAAGCGATTTCAAAAGGACAACGGCGGAGAGTTCGCTTTTATACCGTTCGGTTTAGTACACCTTAGATGTACATTATTATATTACGGTGTGTGTGTACGTATTGGGTTTACCGCTTTCGTATATGATATCACTCGGTTAAGGGATGGGTTACGCCGAAAACGAGCTTTTAGCGTGTGTATTCAGTATGCCTCATCTGCACCTAAGTACGGACGACAGAGAAGTGTATACATTATGTAATGACGAGGATATGCCGTTTTCACTCTGCGGATCGAACCATACGTCTGATATGCAGGGAAAGTATTTAATACAACCCAATTTATCAAAAAAAAAAAAAAATACAAGACTGAAAAATGATGTCGATAGCTCGATAGTCAAAAGGTTCAAGTGGTCCATCCAAGACGAGTTTAGGAGGCCCCTGTAAGCCACCTTCCTTATTTATATATTTACGTCGATATACACTAGATCGATCGAGAAACGCATCGTCGTCGTGACGTCCAATGATTTCTCGTTTGTATATAAGATTAACATTGTATAAACCGTTATGTTATGTTTATATTTTATATATTATTATACACGAGGGAGTAACGGACGTAATATTTTTATCTTACACTTGGTCGGTTACTTATATTATACGTAAAAGCTATAACCAAATAACCAAAATTACTAATATGCTAAATTTTATAAAGTGGTACCGGTACGGGTCGCAAAAGCGTCGCTTTGATTTTGTCTGTTGTGTTCACGGAAAAACATATTATTTGAGGTATTATAGACGCATATTATAGTATAATAGTATAAAGTC
Source organism: Nasonovia ribisnigri (assembly GCA_027563435.1). NCBI lineage: Eukaryota > Metazoa > Arthropoda > Insecta > Hemiptera > Aphididae > Nasonovia > Nasonovia ribisnigri. The sequence goes on along the minus strand of JANEHU010000381.1, from coordinate 33,734 downwards.
CATAATACTATAAGTACTACTTAGACATTACTTAAATATATATATATTTATATATGATACTTGCGCCTCGCGTATAATATTATACTCGTCTGTCATCTCTCATCACGGGAGTTAGAAGCAATGTAAATTGCACCGTACGTTCGTACAAACTGAAGACGTCTGTTTATAGCGATATTTTATTTTATTAGAACATTTAACGCGACGTTGACTTGTAAACCGTAATTTAGGTACACATAATCAGTACACGTAATCTATAGTAATCTATAGTATAGTTATTTTATAAAAAATGTTAGTTTTAACTTCGCGTAGGCATGTACCTTTATGACGTATATTATAAAAGATTTCTTCTTTTTTCATCTCATCCCGAATAAAGTTAAGGGCCCCCGCTGAAACCTCAACACAAAAAAATAATAATTAGATTTTACATTATTATAACGTATTTTTTTTTTTTTTATTGGATTAAGAGTATGTCAGCGCAGTATTTGTTTTCTCTCTCCTCTGACCCACGCGCAACATACCAAATTTTACGTTCACAATAATGATCATAATCATATTAATTTGTCAAATTAGAGTGAAATGACCTCTTATAAAATTGAAATCTAAGATTATTATCTATAGGGCATCTTATAGGCGTTCTATTATGTTTTAATTTTAAAGCGAGTTAAGAGTATTTTAAGATGTACGAATAATTGACAATTTTAAAATTTTCCTGAAAACTACTTATAAGCGTAATCTTGGAACAAGTGACTAAGTCTGGTCGTCAGCAGTCGCCTTTGATCAATAACTAGAAGGTACCTAACATTTAGATCCGAATAGGATTGTATTATGTAAAATAATATATGTACCTATATAATATATTGGATCCAATTTTTTCTTTTGTACACCTGTTCCTGGAGGCCAAGTAGTCAACGTAGACTTTTTGTTGCTTTTAAGTATTATAATATGTTATAATTTAGACAGATTAGTCTTAGTTTAGTTACTAAAAATATTATGGCATTGGTTGAACGTCGACGTAACCTACAATGTAGATCGTGAATTTTATAAAATTATAATTATTTAAAAATTACATTTTTTCTGTTCATAAACTACAAAAGGATTAAAATGATTATTTTTTGTTACAGTTTAGTTTAAAATGTTTGAATACCATACTAAAAACGTCAAAACTTTTTTTGCTACTATAGTTTTATTTTTTATTAAGAGAGTAAGAGATAGTATAATAATATATATTATATAATAAATGATACACAATTCCACGTGGTTAGGTAAAATGTAAAAATTTAATTTTTCTCTTCGCTATTTTTACGGGTTACGATTTGTTTACTATTATTAATTGATGCATTATTAAACTAATGATTAGGAAAATATAGGTACAATTCTAATACATGAGCCGTTTGAGTCTTGACCGAGTATCGTGTACCTAAATTTACTGACATACCGTATACAATATGTTTGAAGAACCAAGATATTGCAGGTGATATTAGAAATACGGGTATAAATAGGTTTATTAAAACCTTAAATATTTCTCGGGTAATATTTAGTGTTTTATGCGCGACGACAAACAAAACTTTAACGCAACGATTCGGTCGACGCCCTTATCGACGGTCCGGCAATAGGTTTTATGCTCACCAATAATAATAATAATAATATGTACACATTATATAGTCTTAAAAAAAACCCTTTTGTAATCAACTCCAACCACATATGTTTCTTTCCTGGCGTCATAATATAGACGTTTAGCGTTATATAATAATACTATAACATATTGTGTGTTTTTTCATCGTTAATTTTTATTTTAGCGAAATGAATACGAAATTAAATTCTACGGTTGGTGCTGCCGCGCTGGATTCAGTTTTCGTGTTAATATTTTTAAAACGAAAAATCACGTATTACCTTAATGGCGATGGTTATAACTTTTTCGTAAAAAGTTTTCTAAACTACCGATAAACGTGAGTATTACATTTTAATATTGCTTTTTTTCTCACCCGGCAAGTAGTTATTTTGGTTACGGAAGCGCAGGTTATCGTCCTATTTGAATCTTTTTAAAAATTGATTAGAATATTCAAATTATTCAACTTATTCGTATTAAAAACCATCTGGTAATAAATATGAATTTTTTCGTAAAAAGATAACAATTGAGCTAAAAAAATTGTGTTTAAAAAATATCAACGATTGATTTTAATTTCTATTTAGAAATCTTTGATTAGGTATTTAACATGAAAATAAAATTACACAAACTGACTATGTTATTATGCGTTGTTGTGAAGTTTCTAGGTACTGTCAAAGCTTATAAAACAAAATATTGCTATGTACCTATAGTCTAATATGTCTCATTCTGTTATAATAGTGACTATAATTCTGGTTTTCAATTCAAACTAGAAGCTCAAAACAAATTGCGTTATCAATGTGATAGACTTGTCTAACTTTTCAACTAATGTTAACCTTTTGGTCTTTTCTTAAGAAATAAACTTATCGCATTTAATACCAATATTATTTTTTTTTATTTTAACCTTTAAATAATATATTCTAGTCAGCATTATTTAAGTTAAAATTATTTGTATTTTAAAGCGACGACTTTTTCATAAAAATAATTGAACTGTAAATTGTAATATAAAACTACGTATTATAACTTTGAAATTTCGTTATCAAAACATTGAATTTAGGTACTTAGGTACTGTTATAAATATTTTGTTAACTAAAATTGTAATAAATTAAATATTTACCTATGTGGAAACATAATATTATATTTATATATAAATTCATTATATTTAATATTATGTTACCCTTCAAAACTTGTTGTCATTCGTAAATTTAAAAAAAAAAAAATAATTAAATAAAAAAGAAAAAATATGAATGTACATATATGTAGGTTATATAAGTACTATTATTTGCTTATTATAGAAATTAGAAATTGGGGGGGGGGGATGTGCCATCTCCTTATTATTACTGCAGGAATATTTACACCTTGAATTTATTATCTTCTGTATTAACTATTAATTTAAATATTAAATATCCAAAACGTCTAACAAATTACCTAAAACAAACATTAGAAAAAGTTTATTTTTTAATTTAAAATGTTTTAGTTACTGATAGTTTATAAATGATAATAAACAAGGATTAATTCTCAAATCAATAATTTTTTATTAGTTTGTAGGTAGTTCTTATGGTTCTTGGAAGGTACATTTTTATTTTGGAATTAAATTTAAATTAAATGTGTGGAGAAGGTCGATATTAATAAATGCGTAATTTAATTTAATTGTATTATTATAATTTATTGAAAAACAAATTTAAATAAAAAGTCATGTTATAATTATTTAGTATTTTCAGGTAAATTACATGGAATTCTATTTTTTTTTTATAATATTAGCTAACCAGCTGAGTACTGCATAAAACTTGTTTATAATACCACTAGTTCAAGCGAACTCATATTTCTTATCTATTCAAATTCAATAATGATAAAATAATAATCGTATTGTTACAATGACGAATGACTAAAAATACGTTCAGTTAGGGACCTATAACCACCAAGCCACCGTCTTATCCCCGAAGCCTGAATTACACTTTTCATGAATTTCGACTTGGAATACGAGAAAGTAGATTATAAGCATGGTTTAAAAATGAAAGTAAATATTTGTATAAATACTCAAAGTTATTTTCGAAACATATTTTTGTCATTATCTTGGTAGCTAGAGCATTCAATATATTTGACTCGGACACTCATAGCATCAACGTATAGCACTCGTATAAAAGTGAGAACCACTTTTGAAGACAAATAAGTTATAACTGTTCGGTTTCTTTTGTCATATATATTTAAGTTTACGATACGAGTCTAACAAACGATCAATTTCTATATATTGTTTAATTTTGCATTTCTCAAACGTATCTAGAGAAACAAAGGGCCATACGAAAGTCGTTGAAAGCGTCAGGCCGACTGAATCATGACGGATAATAAAATTGGTTTTTATACTCTTGTGTATGGTTATAATTATATAATTTAAAATTTATTGATCATGGTATTCTTATAAAAATAATTCAAAATGATCTGGTTCCTAATAATCAAGTATTTTTAAATGTAATCTGTAGGTATATATAGTATGTATACATTGTACATCATACCTATAGTAGGTATGGTGATGTGTAATACTATATTTTCGGTAAGACGTACGATATATATATATATATATTGCTAGTGGTTTTTATTTGTTTTGTACTGTTATTTGATACGTAACAACGAATTATTTCAGAGGACCTTTAATATCATGTGATATGAAATAGGAAAATAATTTTTACTCTGTTTGAAATTATATAGAATTTACACGCGCTGTAGTGACTATATCTCGCTATCGGCTGTATAATATTATAATGGCCATTAGAAATTTTATGTTTTCGACACGTGAAGAATGAAAAACAGCTAAAGAGTATGAGATAACGTATACTCTATAAGACTGCTAACGATATATTTTATGCCTCCGTACATATAGTTCGTTTTTATTACGATAGGTGACACCTAAATGTCCTGCCGCAATACGCGCACGGCAATTCCGTTTGGTTTTATCGGACGTGGTCGTGATTTGATTTATATATATTTCACACACTATTGTTTATCTACGTAATCGTATACGCTTTAATATCTAGATCGATAAATCACATTATTATAAAATATATATTATGTATTTGAGAAAAACGCGACGGGCGTACCTATACTGCGCGCAGTGTTCGTCGCGCGTAACAGCAATTTTTTATTTTCTCAACAGTTTCGCCATGTATAATATTGTTTGTACGTCGAATCACAGAGTACACTTGCCCGCACGTACAGCCAATATAATATGTACCTATGTTATGTTTTTACCAGCTGATACCTATAAAAATATTATACTAACAAGCTCTGCTGCAACGGTGGTTGCCACTATGCCACACTCTAATACGCGTATACAATGAAAACCTATGTACGATAATATTATGTACCTATATATCTACTTATTATTTACGTGTCTTTAATTACCTATTTCACGGATGCCCGCGAGCGGGGCGGGAAACTTATATACATTTTGAGTCTTTTTTTATCGAGTCAAAAAGTTTCCATCGACTATATTGTTAAGAAATAATGCAAGCGCGGTTTTGAAGAAAGACCTAAAAGCTCTGTTTTTTTTTTTAAACATATCGTTTTATCATTTAGGTATATGGGTCGCCATTTCGTCAGTTTTATCGAAGCGACAGTCGTTTTTTTCTCGTCCGGAATACTATGCACGCACGTCAATCTACACCTTATGGTGACTGACATGCCGATACATACTGATCGGCTTGGACGTGTGCAATTGTATATAATATGTCTCATTATTATTATTACACGCAACAATTGCGCATACCAAAATCTTATGTTTCCGGAGGTGGAAAAAACCAAGTACGCCTATTAACGAAAATTCTCGTCTCGACGAAGAGTGCTTTTCGGCATCTTAAATTGTACCTATACGCTCGCGAAATCTCGCGAGCATTATAATGTATTCCAACTACGTAAACGCGCACAGAGGTTTTCACACGGTTATCATTGCTGTACGTGTACACCCCCCAACACCCGCCGCGGAAGATATGCAAAAACGGTGGTGCGAAAACTCTATTACCGTGCTCGTGTACGACGACCGCAGAAAGTCGTACATTACAATAACCTCCGCTCGCGCTCCGCAGAGGGGGCGCGGAAAAATATTAACCCGCGAGAAATATTCTTACATCGCTGCGGTCACGTTGTAATCGCGAGGGACTGCGACCCGATTGAGCACAGTCCACGTTCTTCCCGACCCGATTGAAGCACAGTCCACGTTCTTCCCGACCCGATTGAAGCACAGTTCACGTTCTTCCCGACCAGATTGAAGCACAGTCCACGTTCTTCCCGACCAGATTGTGCGCAGCTTACGGTTTTTTTAGGAACCGATCGAGCGCAGATGCAATCGAACGATAAAAATCCAAAATACGATGCGATTGAGCACAGAAATATGTGCAACGTTCCCTTTTTTTATTATATTTATGAAATAAATAATATGCGTCGACATTTTGTTTACCATTACTTACCTACTAAATACTTATGATCCACTATGCCGATTGATTTTTCACGTTTTGAAAACGACTTTCCCCCAAACTATTTCTTACGTCTCGATCATAAATTACATTAAATACGTTTATTCTGTAACTATCTTTTTGATTTGTAATTGGATCATCACAAAGTATTTCTCCATCCATATAATTATATTTTTTTTTTTATACTTAGCGACTTTAAAATGTTGGGGAAACATTGTAATTCAAACCAAGATCTTCAGTTATCGCATTTTCCTAATTCATAAAATAAATTATCTGTGTCATTAAGTATATAACATTGAAATTTCTATAGATTGACTTTGTTATACATTAATTGTTTGTCCGGCCATTTTATGAGCATTAAACATATTTTAACTTTTTGTTACAAAATTGATACCCGACGTCGTCGGGAAACAAAAGAAATTTGCAGGCCTATATATAGTTCACCTAATCCAATTCCAATTATAAAATTTGATTAAAAAAAAAGTGACATTTCGGCTCAGTGGCCCAAATTATCGCTAGACGGGCTTGTCGCTCCTCGTTTCTTACACTCGTATATTTACCAATTTTCTTTTGACTCGTGCCGCTTTTACCAACTATCGAAAGGAAACTACGCGTGAAAATAATCTCCATGCTTTACGATTAAATACCTCCCATACCACTTGTAAAGCACAATGATTGACGGATATTCACTACGGATTTAGGTACTTATAACAGTAGTATACAAGTATGTCAAAATACGCATGTGTTGATGTAGATGGACAGAAAAATTGAAAACTGGCAAAGTTGGTTTCGTTTGTCTGTACTCAATCGAGTCAATCGTGTTCCACCGCTGCTGTTCTGCAGTTCTATAGTAGACAATATGATGCTACATATATATATATAGGTACCTACATAAGAACGTGTCTTATAACAATTTGAATATTTCTATTAGTATATTATTATCATCAATCATCATAATGCACGCTGAAGTGGTAAAGACGTTTAATTACACGTCATAATCGTGTTTAATTAAATCGTGGTGGGCCACGCGCAAGTGTGTGTGATTAAAAACAATTATGTCAGAATAATGTAAAAAACTATTTAAAGAAAACGTCAATAGTTTTTGAAACAATGATTGTTATTGTTATTCAATAATACATAATCACCCGACCCCCCAGCATATATATTTATGCGTTTTGGTATATCACAACTCGATCCAAGCATGCACGCGGGACATCCCTCGTTGGAGTTTTTATAGAGTATTTTTAGCTTTTTAGAAATCGCCTAAAAGCACCCATACCACGCGTCATACACCTATACTGTTTAAGTACCTAGCTACAACGCATTTCACAGTTCACAGTTCAATCGGTGTTTATATTATATAAAAGCATGAGGATGGGCCCATTTTTGGCCTACCGGGAAATTTTAAAAAGGGGCCCCTTACATATTTTAAATTTTTATTGTAATTGTATAATATTAAAGAGCCCCTTTGCCGAAATACGAAGGGGCCCACCGGGAAATGCCCGGTTTTCCTGTAGCCCTATCCGCCCAAGAGCAGAAGTAGGTATAATATAGCACCTAAAAATGAATATCTATAAAAATAGAAAACAAACTGTTTTTATAGCATTATACGAACCGTCTGCAGCTTCCTGATGACCAGTATGTAGAAGACGAATATGAGCATGAGCGGTATGGCGAACCCTAGGACGAACGAGTAGAGCGTGAACGCCGTCTGCCCGCTGAACAGGTCGTTCTCCGGCCATATGATGTTGCAGCTCTTGACGTTGCCCTTGTCCATTGTGTTGGCGTACATGATGACCGGTATCATGAGTATGATGCTGAACGTCCACGCGGTCACCGACACGATCTTGGACACGTACGCGGTGCGCACCTTGGACGACGATATCGGATGGCATATGGCTATGTACCGGTCGGCGCTCATGATCATCAGGAATATGCTGCTGGTGAACTGGTTGACGCTGGTGGTGGTCATGTACACCTTGCACATGACGTTGCCGAACGGCCAGAACTCCATGGACATGGTGACGATCAGGAACGGTATGCCGATCAGGAAACACTCGTCGGCGATGGCCAGGTTGACGATGTACATGTTGGTCACCGTCTGCATCTTGGAGAACCGGATCACCACGTATATGACCAGCGTGTTGCCCACCAGCCCGATGACGCACACGATCACGTACAGGATCTTGGATATCAGGTACAGCGACGACTCGTGCCCGGACGTGTCGTCGCAGTACAGCGCGTCCCTGTCGCCGGTGCCGTTGTTGTACGAACCCATGTCGGTGCCGTTGTACGCGCCGACGCCGCCCGACGGCGGTTCCAACGACGGCCAGCCGGCCGCCAGCTGCATGACGCTGGGATATTCCATCGGCGGTGTGCAGAGTCGGTTAACCGCGGTGGATCACTCGTGTCGTGTCCGTCGGTGTACCGTGTCGTGTCCGTCGGTGTACCGTGTCGTGTCCGTCGGTGTACCGCGTCGTGTCCGTCGGTGTACCGCGTCGTTATCCACAGCCGGCAGTCACGTTAGTCGTACCCGGTCAACGTCACATTGTCGTCGCCGTTGAGGTTTTCCCGCCTTGAAACAAAGAAAAACAAAACCGTTATGCAAACGAAATATGTGTGTCAATAGTTGCGAAAACTCTTATCTCGGTGACCTTTCGCGTTTAAAAGGGTGGTGGGTAAATGGGTTGGGAATGAGGTGGGTTAGAGGGGCATCGTGACAAAAAGTTGTAAGAACTGCTAGCTATAGTAATTTTATCGACGACGATCGACGTATATGATATTATATTATTATTTACAAAACTAATTTCACTTCAGCTTCGTTTAGACTGTTTAGAGTTGAATGGTCAGTAGTGGGCTTGGGAACAACACTCCACGGTGGTGAAAGGGTGGTAAAAGTGCAGAAAATCAGTATGCGGTGTGTAACTCGAGTTAGCTCATAATATACTCAAAACTACGATTTAGTGGTCACACGGGCTATACTCTATAATGAGCTATTCAAAGTATAGTCCTAGAAAATTAAAGTTCACACTCAGCCATAGAATGCAAAAAGGCCCTTTTTTTGTTCATTAAAAATAATTCTCGAAATTCAATAATATAAACAGAATAAAATATAAGTATATATTTTTTTATTTTATACAATAATCAGCGCATATTTTAGTATATTATTATTGTATTATATTATTATGTCTGAATGACGTATAATTAATCTTCTTTTATTTTTACTTTTAGTATTATAGCCTTGCAGCTAACTGAATCCATTTTGGTCGACATTATTTACCTACGTTTTAATTTTTCTCATACATTAAAATGATCCAACCGTACTAGTCGTGCGTCAGTTCAATAGTTTTAGCGAAAACTGCAGTAATTATTACTGCAATAACATCCAATTACATCCAAAATATCAATAAACTATAATATTATTAATATTATATTAGGTATACATCATAATTTACATAATGTATATTATTATAATAATCATTAATCATTATTAATTATTATACGCATGACAAATTTTTTTTTGCAAGGACTTAGAATTCAAATTCCTATGGTGATGGGGGGGGGGAGTTTATTGGGTGAGCTCAGCCCCTCCACTCTAGTCGCCTTCCTAGTTCCGCCGACGATGATGCCTGGAAAGGCTTATTTTTTATGCACTGGTTTTGAACGGTGCGTCGTCGTTGTCGTCAATACAGAAAACTTTTTTAAACGTTCCAGGAAGTCACTTATAGGGATTGCCTACTCACGACTCCTCGACGTAGAAGTTTACCGATTGAAACATTTTGAAAACAATTCGTTATAGTTATACTGTTATGCTAACACTGCAGAGATATTGGGAAAATAGACCCGATGTGGTCCACCTGATGAAAAAACCGAATAATCGTGAAGAAAATGTGTGTTGTATTGGACAAAAAGTTAGATTATTTTGACTTGAAGGTTGATTACTTTTTTCCTTTGATTGAGTCTTCGTGTATTATCATTTATCTCTTACCTTTTCATTTGCTGATGACCTATAAGCACTCGTGAACGTATCGATTGACTGCACAAGCACAACTCACAACAGATATGATCAAACTAATTTTCGTTCAACATCAAAGGGATTGATTAATGACTGCACTATTATTGGGTAGCTAATAACGACAAGTATATTATTATTGTTAATAGTGATCAGCTGCAGACTGGCACTATTTGCTGCAGTGATGTCGAACATTTTAATTTAAAAATATTTTACTGCAAGTTCGGTAATAACTATATCAGATATTATAATGAATGTGAGTATTCAACAATAATTGGAAGATAAACCGAGTTACTATTAATTTACCATTTTGATATGGTACCTACTACATATACTTGATGTATCAGCATTTGATGTCTTGTGCGTAAACTTGTACACCTATAATCTACGTATATACCTTATAATTATTATAATATGACACATTTTCAAAATGTTTAATTCGATGGTATGCGATAGTTTTGGATGAAAATCTATTTTTACACAACAAAATCATCGTACCTAATCACCGTGTGATCAGCAGTAGTGCAGTTACATGGTCGACGAATCCGATCGCTTATATTATTATATAATAATATATATATATAGTTATTTTATTTGTTTTCTCTTTAAAACGACCACAAATAGAGCAATTGTTTTTTTTTTTTTATTTAAAATTATTATTTGTATACCATTTAAAAGTGTTCATCTTTACCGATCATTCAGACCGGTCCAAGACGTGGTTATGTTTATGAAATAGAATGAAATGAACTTTTTTTAAAGTTTTGTTCCGAGTAAAAACTGTCGATTATTGCGCTTGGTAGTTTGTGGCGTTAAAGCCAAAACTCTCCACAGTTCACGATGGATTTAAAAGTTAACACACGTTTATTTAGTGATGACGTTTTATAATATTTATTTTTTTTGCTCTGCAGTTTTCAACTTACTTTTTTTCCAGTAGACTATATCGCCAATCATCATATTGGAATTTTTAATTATAATGTATTCAATTATACACGATTGCGAAAATTATATATGCAAATTATATATACTGGTAATAATATCAGGAATTAATCTCATTATTCATTACTAGGGGACGGATTTTATTTTAAGTCCATATGTTTTTTGGAATGGTATATTATTAATATGATAAAAAATGTGTATACGATTTTTATCACTCAAATGAAATGAACCCAAATTTATTTTACATATTTTGTAAATATCTTAGTAATTTTTTAATTTTTTCATTGATTTTCGACGACGACGAACATTATCTGATTTATTTAAACGGTATCCACGTATCGATATACCGTTATTAAACACGTCGTTAATAAGTCAAATAGGTAATGAAGTCCTAAAATAACAAGATTATAGTAATTTTTGATGACAACTAAATACTCTAAATAAAACTCAATATTATGGTGAACATTTAGAAAAAGTGAAACAAATAATTTCAAATCAAGAAATTATTGAAACTACCGCCGCTATTAATAAAGCTAACAATTTGATGGAAAATGTTAATTTTAAAAATCATTTAACTTTAATGCGAATTGTGGTATTTTGGTACATACAAACAACAGACGAAAAACAACTGGGAACCCGAAATATACCCTTATCAAAATACGTATGCATCGTTAAAGAAGCATAGAATAAATTAGAAAGAGCACATGGAAGAACACGAGGAAATTTAGTTAAAGAAAAATTTGCATATGTATCCAGCAAAAATCATGAACTAAAAATATGAAAATAATTAGAGAAATACATTTATGGGACTAAATTTCGCAAAATCACTGGACGTGAACTTACACCACTTTATGTAGCTAACATGAAAATATCGATGTGGAACGTTAGGTGAGAACAATAACATTTTGCTACCAAATCGTCACCAAATTTTTTTTTTACATATTTTGATTTTTTTATTACAATAAATTCCATTCCCTATTCATTACTCTTATTTTATAGTTTTATATTAAATTGAAATTAAAAAAATAATATAATATCTCTGTATAAATTCTCTCTTGAATTGAATTAATTTTAAGACTGTTTTCACTACGAAAGTAATTACAAGTTGATTTATTTGGATAAATCATAAATTAAATTTCGATTACTCATATGCGTCTGTTGCAGTATGCGTGCCAAATAAATATAGTTACGATATTATTTTATGTTGGAAATTCAACCCACATATATTACAATAAGTAATAACATTTTAATTATAACTCCGTATGTGGTATGGGTTTTTATAATATTAAACATTGAATTGCACAAGGGTAATTAATTTTACGCCACGTTATTGAAATATTAAATGAAAAATACTGCACCATAAGAAAAAGCAGACAAGAGACATGTCGGCCGTATAGACAATATTATAATGTATCTGCCGCGTATGAAGTGTGAAGGAGGTGACTACTGGTTGATAATATTGAGATATATTATGACACCCCTAAACCGTGTGTTCACTCACGAGCAGTTTTATGTTGAAAAAATTCGGTTATACTTATGATAAATTTTCTGGAACATGAAGTGGTAATTAATTATCTCAATGACTATATCACACCCCCTCCTTTAAATGTGATGTCTCGTTGCGTCACTGAGATATTGGCTGATAGCAAAGGTAATACATCACATTTCAAGAAAAATGTGTTTTTTTCCAAATTTCAAGTAGGTTCATATAATAGCATGTACAATATTATATTTTGCGACCAAAAAATGATTTTTTTTTTTTTTATAATATTATCTAGAACATGGTAATTCATTGACAGTAATAGTATCAAAATCAAACTGTAGAAAAAGTATATTAAGGAAAGTATAAAATAAAAAGAACACCAATGTGATGGAAGTGCGTACCTATATGTAGTATACGTTAAGTTTAAGACAAATCTTTGTTATAATAATGTTTTAGACCCAATATACATAGAAGAAGACACGAATTTAAAATGAATGCTAACATCAATAATTATAGATACTGAGAGATGATACATCAAAACAATTCTGCGAAAATTCTTTTGATTATAGCAGAATAATAATACTAAATAAGTAACATTTTGCATTAACAACTTTTTAGACTTTTGACAACGTTATGAATATTCTATTTCGCCATAAGATATCTGTCAAACAAGACGTATATACTTATACAAAAGTTTTGTTTTATTAAAGCACTTTTAATACGAGATGTGCTGCTCACTATTATTGATGGAAATGAAGTAACTTCGTATAATGTATATGAATTAAAAATGGTAATTAAAGGCATTGCAGTTTTGATATTTTATTTCAAGGTTAACAAAATCATGTCTAAAAGAATATCGGAATATCCGGTTTAATGTCGTAAATTTTTACTCTGTCTTATATATACGATGTAGATAAAAGCATCTGTATTTATAGAATTAAAATGTTCACTATAAAATCGAATCTGAGAGCAAAATATAATTTGTGGGAGTTTATCTCATCATATAGGTTTAAATTCTATACGAACTCCTTTGAATTGAAAATGCTGCTTTTATTATAAATATTGTCATTTTTATTGTCATTTTATTATACAATAGAACTTAATGATATAATTCTTTGTACTGTTTAATACACTTTTTCGGTTAAATTTTCGCGTTTTAGACATTTTAATTAATTAACACGTCTTAAATTTCATGTTTTCGGATCAATGGCCGAGGTTAATTTGAATACAGATTTTTTTTAACTTATTGAGTCATATTGTTTAATTGTTATATAATTTAAAATGCATCTAATCTGAACTGTATGATAATAATGAGTAAAAACATTTCGATGCATTAGAAAAAAATAGTTCAGAAGAAATTTGCGCTTAGAATAATAATTTTTTTTTTTTTTTTTTATTGGGGGGGATTGAAGGCTTCGACAACTAAGGTCATTAGCCTGTTTTTTGGGTGGAACAGTTGGTTTGGTTTTTGGTTTTTGGTTTTGGTACACGTGTGTGAGAATAATTATTATTAGATTGTATTCCACAGACAGACCAGGGAGATTTATAATCTTTAATAATGCACTATAATGCCGTAGTGGAAAAGAGGAGTAAACCACACATGTATCAGACTCATAGATAAGTATTAGTTTGATTATAATGAATTGTTTACATTTTAAGTTATATGTACAGTAGGTATAAGGTATTCACAAAAAAAGGTTAAACTCATAAATAGAAAAACATGCTATTGACATTAAAGGTTGCTTGTGCAAAAGAAATATAAGTACCTACTACATTTAAATTCCTGTGGTTTAATATTACAGGACAAATAAAATGGGTTTTATCTTTTTTTTTTTTAAACTGTGTAAATAGTAAACTAATTAACTAAATAATAGTACCCATATGGCAACTGTTTAAGTATAAAGTTTACAATGTTTTTGTTGAGTTTAAAAATTTTATTCGACCTATGCTCTCGGGGCTTGAATACACTTCGGGTTGATTGGGCTAATCAAAATACTCCAAATTTAATTAAGTTTCACTAGGTACCTACCTAACTATTGTTTGTATTTCTGATCGAAGGTTTGACTGAAATTTGAAATAATCCATCAACATTTTTGATTTTCTAGTTTTGAAAAATAGTATTTATGAACTCGATGAATTCATCTCGACATTTCTAGAAAAATATAATATAACCATATCCAACTCATAAAAATTTCCTCTAGAAACATTTACACTAACCGTGCGTGCGAGTCGCAGAAGAAATGAATATATACGTTTTTTATTTTATAAATAAAACATATATCTATGTGGACTATATAAAATGTGCAGGTCAAATGTGGTTAGAGTATGAGTGCATTACGGGGGAGGAGAGAGGTGTATAGAAAATGTATTATACTATATATATATAAAAAAAACTGGAGACAGAATACTGTTATTGCTTTTCATTTGAAGTTCTGGATAATTTATTGTGATGTTTGAATGGTTGATATTGTTAGTTTGAAATGTTTACGGAAATAAAATACATCAAGTTTTGTTGCCGATAATAGTATTATCTAACGGTATAATGTTCACAAAAAATACGCTGTATCCGAATAAATGGCCATAAATTGTTTTCCCGTTTTTATTGGACCGTTTCTTTCGTGCAAACGAAACGCTTAATTAAATCTCGATATTCGGTCGTTTATATACTATATAAATATATTATGTCTATGTCTTGGAAAACACATTCACGTTGATAATATTATTATAATATTAGGTTTGATAATTTTCTTGTCTCCTAATTTAATATTAAAAATAATAGTTGTTGAGGTATATACGCGCGTTTCTTGGTACACCAGTTCTCATGTATAAGGTACCCATTTATATATATTATTGTCATCATCTCAATTACATTTCAAGTGATGGGAGTACACTGTCGGCGAGTAAAAAATATACTGACAGTTTTTTTTAGATATAGCACAGTGGATTTTTAAAGTTTGACGGAAAAAATTTCACCATATAAAATAAATGATTTTTATTGTCATATTATTTGATTCCTTCATGGTTGATATGGTTACAAAGTATGATATTTTATAATACGGTTTTAACTGATACAGTTATAGTGATGGCATCGTAGGAAACATGATAAGTATATTAGAATAATGATACGACTTCGAGAGTTGGAAAAATTATAACTAATTCAATATATATTTTATACTATAATCATTTTCTAAAAATAATAATGTATGGAAAGATATATCTATAGGTGTACCTTACTTCGTATAATATTATAAATTATAACGATATGTTTTCTAGTAGGTATTTATTAGGCACACGTATATAGGTACACTGTCATAAATTTAAATGTTTGATTACATAATATAAATTAGTGGTTAGAATTTTTGTAATTATTCGTAAACCTCTACCCATATACAAGTATATTATACTTGGTGATTAATATTTTATATCTATTATAACATTATATTGTACTATAATAACCGTTTGGACTTAGTATTTGCAGGGGAAATAAAACTATACTTAAGAATATTATGTGCGTGTGTACGTATACTATACTATATGTCTATATACACTTATTAAAGCGTCCGTCCGGCAGTAATTATTGTTTTCGTGTTATTGCATCATTATTGGCTAGTACCTACCTACCTATCCAATCAAATAAACTTTATTCATTTTATACACACAAAATATATATCTAAATGTACAAAACTGTTAGGTTAGGAATAAGTTTAAGAATAAGTATCTACTTATCAACGGAAAACTTTATTATTGTTTATTTGACATTTTTTTTTAATTATACAATATATTAAGAACACAGAGAGAACAAGTGAAGTGCTCAGCAATGACATCTGGAGTGGCAGTTAAATTGATTAATTTATATTATGCTTTTTTATGTACGAGTCTGTCCCTTTACCAATTACGAAGAATAAAGCTGTCTAGAGATGTGATGAAGAAAATTACTTAAGAGGTATATAAAACGCCGAAATAGGAACTTGGCCAACTGTAAAAAAT
Organism: Nasonovia ribisnigri; assembly: GCA_027563435.1. Classification (NCBI taxonomy): domain Eukaryota; kingdom Metazoa; phylum Arthropoda; class Insecta; order Hemiptera; family Aphididae; genus Nasonovia; species Nasonovia ribisnigri. The sequence continues at coordinate 17,250 of JANEHU010000381.1, read as the reverse complement.
ATAGGTTCTAATTAGATATCATATCTCGGTAAAAATATAAAATGCATAAGCAAGTGAGCAAAGATTTAAATAATTGAATTTAAAAACATTTATAGCACTGCGGCTGTGTTAAAAAAAAAAAATTCTTTCGTTATGCTAAAAATATAAATAAATGATTTTGAAAATATTAGATAACTTCTTATTTACTACATTTTATATATTATGTTTGAATGAGATCCTTTGTTTGAACTTAAAGTTATACAATAATGAGTATATAGTTACTGATTATTAAAATATAGTTATTAATGTTATATCTACAGGTGCCTACTCTATTTGTTCATCATAATATTATTATGTCCATCTGTGATTGTTTCACAATCAACATAGATTTGTTGTTAGATCATTGCTGGTATTGAGGTAGGCGAGGGTAATATCCAATAGGGTATGTATTTTACAGAAAGTAATGTAGGTGCTCGAATAAACTGGGAATAGATAATAATATAAAATATAATAATAGCCATGTAATGTATACGGTTAAAAACATGTTTCAGAAATACTCAAACGCCGTTAAAATGGGAATAATTACTTTTTTACAATATGATAAATACACTGTAATTTCATACATGAAATGTATCCATTCATCAAATATAATATCTATGATACGAAATTGGATTATATAAATTCAAATACTACGGAATGTGAAATGTAGTGAAGTTTTAATAACTGCAGACGTATCTTATTTAGAAATATCACACAATTAGCGTAAAATTAAATTATTTTACTAAAAATTTGGATAATCGCATAGCCAAAGGCAATAAACTTTTAACGGGATTAATCGAACCGTATCAGGCTCATTAATTAAGGGGGATTTAAAACAAAAGAAAAACTAATATTATTTACGGTATTATTACGGGGGGAGGGGGGGGGGTCAGTTTCAAAATCTAACTATTATCATGTTATTTCATTCCCTCCCCATTAAGTAAAATAAAAGAGATGCGATCAATGGAAGTGCTGTCGTGCCATATTGTGATAACTACGTAAAATATATTTTTTTCAGTGAACGGAGTGTGCCGTGTGAACCACGTGACCAAGTGAAAACGATATATTATGCTGCCTTGCTGGACACGTCTTCAGTAACACGGTTAGTGCAGCATAATTGTTTTATTGCTTTATAATATTATATTATTTCCAGCAGGTATGTGATTTTGGTTTTGTGCAAATCACATATTATTATTTAGTACCACGTAGTTCTCAACCGGTGTGTCGCGAAATTCTTAGGTACCATGATGTTGACAATTATTTATTTTTTTCGGATATTTATAATAATAACATTTGGACTTCATAATTTAAGCGTGTAGATATTTATTTGAGTTTAAGTTTGGGTATCGAAAAAAGATCAGAGGAACCACTGATTTAGTATTATAACATGGGCTATTAGTAAACATTACATTGTCATGTGCGTATTAATAGAAGTAACGGGAAAAATTGTGACATATTTTATATGTTATTATTTTATATTTTATATTATTATTACTTACGGTAGGATCTAGTGTGTCCGCGGACCACCGGCATTGCATGTTCATACGCGCGAAATAGTAAACAGGTGTGCGGTACGCGTACGTACGATATTGTGCCGACTATTTTTTCCTTACCGTTTGGAATCATTCCCGAACGTTTGGCAACCGGCTACGATATGCCTGCCCCCGCCGCGTGGACTTAAAACAAAATAAATCGTGCCAAAACGGTCGATCGAGGCGAGAGGAAAAAAAAATCATCGCAAAAAAACATTTCCGACTACCGTTTTTATTTTATTTTTTTGGTTGTAAAACTTGACAGATTGAAAAAAAATACATAGGTATATGCGATTGCAGAATGTTGCGATGGTGTACAGATGAACACACACACACACCAAACTGATATGAATGCCGACGTACCTACAGGGCGTTCTACGATGATTTTTTTCTAAAACGTACCTACCTGTATAAACGCATTGCATATTTGGTTGTCTTTTGCTACTTTGTATTATAGGCGAGCCATCTCTCGAGGGTTTACCCTGTACAACGGGGCTAATGACACGGCGGGGTCGTCAAAAAATCATTCAACAGTTGTACTTAAAACAAAACGTAGCTCGTATAGTAAATGATAGGTAAACTCCAAGTTCGCGGAAAAAGTATATTTTAACGTATTAGCGTACGTTTCAAAGCGACGGAACACTTTACAAATATATTTTTTTAAGGTAAATAGATGTACCTACTGGTTATATTATATTCATGTGAAATCCATAGTTACCGAGAAAAAAATAATATTATATCTCATTAATATGTAAGTACCTACGTTAAATATATATGTTTTTGAAAAGGAAGTAGGTACGCATCACATTATGGTTAATTTTTAGTACCTAATTAATTGATAAAAATTCAATAATAATCAGTTACCTACTTATATGATTATATTATACTATATTATATTATTATCTATTACATTATTAACTATCGTACTATTGGCAGTACATTTTAAAAAGTTATCTATTTAATATTATTGCTACCCACAGTGGTAACCAGGGGGGTTTGGGGGTTTGGGTGTTTAACCCTCCTCCCCCCTCGTTCATTATCCCTCCTACGCCACGACTTGTTACCCATGTTATGAAAAGGTTATTATTTTGTTTACTAAGCTTTTGAAATTTGAATTTAATATTTAAAAAAGGATTTATGTTTGTATTATAATGTAATGTTGTAATAAGTATACATTTAAGTATAGGATAAATAAACATAGATAGTCTGAAGAATATTATTTGAAATGTCATATTGGATATTTACTTAAAGCGTATTATATTCTATATTTCTATATAATATATACACAATATACCTAGCTACTCCCAATAATGGTTTTTATTTTATTATATTTTCAAATTTTACCAAAATAAAATAAAATTTTTTGATACCTCAAGTATGACGAAATGTATGTAATTTCTCAGAAGTATTCCGTACAAGTTTATTAAAACGTATATCATCTCGTGTAAAACTAATATATATACCTAATTTATTAAACCTGAAGGTTCCCGTTCTGAGACTTTATTTTACTATGCTCATCTTTATAAAATATGTAATTACAATGGAGTAGTTTGTAAAATTGTCTGTACTTGCTTAAAAAAATAATGACTGACCTAAGATAATTGAATTTAATATGTATACAATTGTGTTGGTGTATAAACTAGAGTACCTGACTATTAAAATAAAATAGTTATTCGCCGGTAGGTACCATTATCATAAACATCATGAGTAAATAATAAATAACTAAAAAGTACCCATTGTGTATTTATCATTTTGGATTTTAAAGAATTTTTGGTTCTACAATGATGTGTTTTTTGCCTATTGTATCTGTCGTCATCTTCAAGAACAGTAAAATTATCATGACATGATATAATATGTTTAAGCAATTTATAGAATTTCGGCACTTTTTTCCAATTCAAAAAGCTTGACAATTTAATTCAAAGGTTTTCCATAAGTGTTGTTCTTATCAAAAAATCTATGAGAGTTTGAAAATCAAATTTTTACGTAATTGAATATTCATACGGACGTTATTAGTTATTTTTTGTGATTAAAAAAATATTAACCGTAGGAACTTGAATTGACTTATACATTTCTAACAAAAATAAATGACATAATAGGTATTATAATTTGTTAGTACTTACTACTTATCTATATAATAATATATTATGGCTTATGAAAAAAAAACAAATTTACTTTTGTGTTGAGGCTGCGACAAGCTTAGAAAAAATTCTCGTGATATACATATATCATTCAACACAACATAATTGGATACAACTTGAAAGTTAAAGCAATTTAAAAACAGTGTGTGTGTAGGAGGACGTCTATGAAATAAATTATACTGCTAGATTGTCGTCGAAAAATGATAATATTATTTATATGGTGAAAAATAACTTCTTACTCCAATACACATAATTTCTTCTTGGAATGTAAAATAATGTAAAACAATGATGGTAAAATCGTGTTTTGTGTCCATCATATAATAACAAAATATTTTGTTTTCGTATAAGACAATAATAATGTACCGAGCAGTTAGGTTTTGATATGGAATAAACTACTGCTATAGTTTGAGATTTTATACAGATAATTTATTTTATACATTTACAGCGACATTGTTGAAGCAGTTATTAATTGCGTATAGTTTAAAATGCGCAATACATCATTTTTAATGAGAATTAATCGGTTTAAAAGTGAACAATAAATAAAAAATAATTCGTAAAAATTACAAGGCCACAGCGGGGAAAGAAAGTGTTTTCGGATAAGTTATGTGTCTTACACGGATGAACAATACATTTTTAAAGTAATCATTTTTAAACGCGAAACATCATTATTTAAATATCCGAAAATAATTTAGAACATTTGGTAGTTATCATATTGCAGTGATACACGTTTATACCAGACATTTGCGATTATATGGGAGATTTAAAGTGCAAGTTATAATTTACTTATCTGATTTGTGGAGGAGTCGGAGCGGAGATGATTTTAAAACATCATTTTTATCAAGCTTTGGGTAAAAAAAAAAACACACGAACTAAATTGTTTTATTTCATCGGAGCTTAACATTTAAATAATGATTTGTTATAGATTTCAAGTGGTCATGCTATACTATAATATTGCGTATAAAATAATATATCAGTTTTGAGTGCGGTGGTGATTGTCGTAATTTTTTTATTTCTCAGAATTCTCAGTAGCCCACGTTTCTGAACACACTGAACAACACCAAAAACTTTGCTGTTTAGCAAAGATTTTGGTACAAAAGTAATGTTCCGGTCCAACTACCACGACTCGCCGGCCGCCGCACCAAAAACTTTTCCGACCTTCTTAAAAGTTATTGTTAAAACTGAGGATAAAATCAAGGTACCCCCCCCTCCCCATCATTTAACTTCGTGTGTATATATATATTTATATTTATTTCATGTTCTACATTACAGAAACTAATTTGTAGTCCCTGCAGTAATTAATCCAATTTGTATACATCACTAGGAGATGTATTCAAAATTTTTAATTCGGAGATAGGTATACCTATAATCTATACGACGATGCGATATACAGAATAACATAATATTACAAGAAATTACTATCAATTTATAAGTTTTTAAAAACTCAAGAACACGACTAAGTATTTACAGTTTTGTATCGAGCCGAATTATAGTTTTTTTTTTTATTATTATTATTTTAACGGTCGAAAAAATAAATTAAACTTTACAAATATTACTGTTTTCATTTGATTTATTTATCGCCTACTAAACCCGTGCAGCTTTTTTAATGTTTTTCAAACAAACATTTGTTAACATATTATTATTTTTTTTTTATTAAATTTAAATATGTCACAAAAATCTATAAATATCTGGTAATCATTTAAATCATAAAAGATGAGTTCGGAATCCTTAAACCAGCCATATACCTACTTATAGGTGGAACTTAATTTTAACAAAACTAAATGTTTTATGTTTAAAAGTCACAATAACTGACCAATTACATTCATAATCATTATAATGTGCTACACCACTATTCGTAATCAATAACTAATGTAATAATATTATAATCGTCACACGTGTGTACACAGTATAAACAATAGCGGAAATCGAATATTCCATTGAAACGGTTTTAGTCCTGACCGAATAGTTTTAACCGGTTATAAAAATCAAAAACCACGACCGTGGTATAATATCGATTTGTGTTGCCCTCACTCCATCGAGAGATTATCGAGGGATTAAAAATTTGGCTTAAAACATTTTGATCGAGCACCGAAAATGTTATTAAATTTCAGTGTATTATGTCCTTCCACATTTTATACTTAAGGATCTGCAGTGGAGGCACGCAAATGACCGAAATCGCGTACACGCTACAATAATCCTTTTTCACTTGTACCTGGAGGTCGGCTTTAACCGTTTCCTCTGGGGTTACTTTATGTAGGTTTTTCCATTTTTGCCGGACCAAACGCGCGGGGTCGCAGCTTTCACTGATCTGCTTATTAATAATACAATCGCACCCCGCCGTCGTATCAGTTGTATGCGTATCGTCAACCCCGCGTACAGCGTACAACGCGTCTTCAGCCACGAGAGCAACAGCATCCTTATTATTCTCTCACTCAATCCTCCTCTCGTGCTGCAGATCCGTCTCACTTTGCTCATTCTCGCATACATATCGGGTCTTTAAAACCCTCTATGGTCTTTATATATAATACACACACACACACACACACACACACACACACACACACACACACACACACACACACAAGGTCGGTAATAAAACGGGATTTTCCTATCCCCGACATCGTGTTCACCACTACTTTCCGTCCTGTCCGCGACCGTTCCGGAGTCACCGCCGCCGCGGCTGCAGCTCTCGTGCCGGAAAGACCTGGGTTGACGTCCCGACGGCCGCCGCCGTGGCTCGGTCACGGTTAAAAGAGATTATTTCTCCCTCCCTCTCCTACCGCTTTAGCAGCACAATACAACTTACCGACCGGAGACATTATGTATACGATTACGTATATATTATACATATATATATATTTGTAAACAGTGTTTCGAAAACGTAGCTAGTGTAGGTGGTCAGGGGGGGGGGAAGTCTTAGGGTCGGGCGCAGGGTTGGGTCAACAGCGTGGGACGAGGATAAATAGGGGCAATCGGACTTTCGATGTCGGGTCACGTTTCCCCACCCACACCGCGTTCCCAGTTAAATCCGCAATTTACTGTCTCGAGTATAAACGTGAAGCAGTGAAAAAATTACAACTGGCCACGGTGGCCGGGTGGATAGTGCAACCGCGCAGCCGAATTAAGAGATCGTTTGACCGTTCTAAAGCGTTGTGCTAAAATGCAGCCTTTTGTGATAGAATAATGGTAAGCGTATATCGTATAATTTATCGAACGCATTTAATCGAACCAATCACATTTTTAAGACTCTCGAGATTTACAAAATATATTATCGTAGTAACGTTCAAATGCGTATCTCTTGCTCGAATAACTTATAAACTGTGTTTTCATTTGCTATAATAATATTATGATGAATATTACCGGATTAATATGATTTTTAGTTATTTAAAATTAATTTTTTTTAATAAAAATATATTATGCCCATAAAAAAGTTACATGACTATTATGTTTCGCTCAAATAGTAGGCTAGGTATTAAAAAAAATTTTTTTTGAAAAAAAAAATATATGATATTAAATCATAAAAAATGAAAACAAAATAAATAACATTATTGCTTAGGTGGGTAATTTTTTTTTCTGGTGATGATATTATTTAAGTTGACACATTACATTTCCTTACATAGTTGCATACTATTAGTTACATGTGATATTAATGTTACAACATATTATTTTATGATAAATAGCTTAAGAATATATTACCTACTGGTTTATGTTAAATAAATTCAAATATTTCTTTTCCATTTATTACATTTTGGAAAAATAGTTTTATTGGTCTTTTGAGTTAGACGTATGCATGTATGTAGTTCACTATAGGTACACGTACGGTAAACGAAATAAAAAATGTATATTGATATAATTCTTAGAAAATTTAAGACAAATCGTAAACGATTCTTTAGGTATTTGAACGAATAATATTTTATGTTCAGTATAACTAAAGGAATTGAATTTTAGGAAATATCGTTCAAAATTTATTTTGCTTCTACGACTTTGGTTTTTTTTTACCTTGCATAAATATGTATTGTATAAAACCTCCGTCTGTCAGTTAAATAATTTTTGTTTAGTAAGTTTTCTCATAATTTATTTTATGAATTAGCTTTTGGGAGTAACATAAACAATTGCTCAAATATTTAGTAACTTTTGCTGTAATTTGGAAAGAGTTTTGAAACATTGACATGAGAATCCAAAAGTTAGAAATATGGGCCAAATCAGAATAATATTAATTAAATAACAAATTGTATAACATATAATAATTTTATATAAACAATTTTATTTTAAGTCAGATAATAATATACAAACATATTGAATGTCTCTAAAATGTTTTTTCATAATTAAAACATAATTTATTGTTTAAATATATATTAAAGAATTATGATAGGTTAGGTGCCTATCTACTTATAAATTTATCTTTGAATAATATTATAGTAACAATTTCATTATGGCATATGTATTTGGTAAACTTTATTGGGATAAAATACAACAAAATATCAAATATTATGCTGCAATTTAAAATTAAAGAAAAATATATACTCAGACGTGTTCAAATAATAATTATTAATTGTTAATTTAAATAAATAAATGAAACCAGTCGGTACACTCTATTTGTATACAAATAAATAAATATATTTCTTATAAAACTATTTAAAAATAAATAAATATGTTTCTTATGAAACTATTTAAAAGTACAAAATATTTAACTGCAAATAGTACTATGTACAGTTTAATTTGTTAATTATTTATTGAAATTTAAAAGTAAAATTTTTAATATTGACAACCCAATTTAGTATATTAAATATTTTAAAAGTATATTTATTCATTTTAATTTAACAAACAATATTTTATTCATTTACGAAAGAATTACCTAGGTGAAATTAAATAATCCCTCCATAGAAAGTTCTAATTAAGCACTAGTAGTTTATTTTAGAAGATTTTTTTTTGTTTTTGTAGTTCATGCAAACAAAATCCTTTGAACAGATATAAAATAACTTAGTTTTATTTTTGATGAGATAAATTTGAGTATTACAGTACTTTTCGAGATGTTCATTTTGCTTTAAATGACACAAACTTTTTGTCCATTCTACACAGCTGAAATAAGTAAAAGAATATTACTAAATGAAATAGTTCTTTTAACAAGATTAAACAGTAGTTTATAAGTAAAATTGATTACCAGGTTTTCTAATGAATTACTGAAGATTAAATATGATATTACTTAAAAACAGAAGTAAAGACAAAATTAGTGCATTTGGAACAATATTCATAATATTTCGTACATCATAATATTATACATATTATATGATATAGGTAAGTATTTATTGTATGTTTTGAATCAAAAAAAAATTGTAAGTATTTGAAATGACCAACCGAGTAGCCATTTATTTTATAAAAATCTAGTAATCTATAGTAATGTAATATTATGGGGTTCAATATTAATTTTTAAATTTTTTTAGAACTACTTATAAGTAACTTTCGTTATTTAATTGAATTTTAACAGTGAACACTAAGTGGTTTTATTTTGAAAATAAAATTGATTTATAGTCATTACAGTTTTAAATAAATTACTGTATAATAACGTCTTATCGCAAAAAACATTTTTGATAAATACATATATTAAAAAAATCGGTTTTACATCGATTTTAGGTTACAAATTATAATAATCATTTATTTATTTATAAATGTACCGATTGACGCCTATTTTTAATTGAGTATTGAATAATGATGTTTAAGTCTTGCCTAATATTATGTGGCTTGTTTAACGATTAAAGCTTATACTTATAACTACAATAGTTTTTGTTTAGGATTATCGTGATAAAAGTTTTGTTCAAATCACATAAAATCCACTAACCGTAAGACTGTATATTGTTGATGAACCTTGATAATAGGCTATATATAATAATTTCAAAGCATCGTAGCAGAATATTATATGTATATGCGGTATATCGCAAACATAATAGTGCTAAAAACAATTGCATTTCTTCTGAAACTATTGGCTCGGCGTCACTTTTCAATTCGTGTCAAATGTCTAATGAGAGTTCTACTTCGAGTACCTATACTTACTTAATTGATCGACGATTGCTAAGAAAATGAATATTGATGGTTTTTGAAGCGTACAAAAGACGACTTGTTGAAATGCAATGTAATATGTGATTCAAAATTGATTTTAACATTTTGCACGTATAGGCATATAATATATTACATATTTACATAGTTTAAGAATTATTATTTATTGTTCGGACGTGTTTAGTCATGTTGATAAGAAGTTTTGAATAGCCGAGTTGTGTATTCTCCGTATACGCTATGTATAAAAGAGATAATTTGTATTAGGTATATACAAGAATAAAGGATAAGTAGAAAACGTCTGAATAATAGGGGGATAATCTTTGACAAATTGGGAGATCCGTACACGTAAAAATATTTGAAATGATTTAGGTTAGGTTATAACTTATTCCCATTTAATGCCATTAATCATAACCGAGTGAAGAGGTAGTGTAATTTACATTGGTTGGGCGTTGCCTATTTGAGTGCCTTTGCACATGGGTGGACGTTAAACATGCATAATGTGTAACTATATAAAATAACACAAAATATAAAATTAGTATAGGCAAAAATTAGTAAAAATTAATAACGAAAAAAAATGCCGTTCGTTAATTAGTCCTTACTCCCTAATGTTAAACTCTAGACGAGAAAAAACTGCTGAATACTATATAATATATGACATATACTGCATACAACCTAGTAAAACCCACGCAACACGCAGAAATTCAATTTATATTTTTTAGCGCATGCACGAACACAATATTGATTTTGAGTACTAAGTACTAACCATTAAAAATTAATTTAATTTAAATTTATAAAAATATGACGATGTTTTTCAAAAATATTTTTCAACATTTTATTATATTTACATATTACATGTGTATTGTATTGTATGGCCATTGGGTGATTATTTTAACATTTAACATGCATTAGCTCCAAAAGTATTAACGTTTTTGGTAATATTTTTTCACTGTTTGGAATGAATATATATAGTCCTACATTTAAATTAATTTCATATTCCTAAGCAGAATTTTTTTTTCTGACAAATTTGGGCGCATAAAAATATAATTTTGCTAACCATATATTTATATGTGTTATAAATTTCAACGAGCGGGATACCTAGTATAGTAACTAGTAAGTGACCAATTTTATGCTGTCAAAATTGATGTCGTCGAAATTTGTGTTGCGTTTCCGCAGGTTTTTATGCGATTATATTTAGAAAAGTAAGTACTATAGACATTTACTTTTGACCTCCAAAGTAACAAATAAATCAAATTTTCAGCCAAAAACCACCCTTAATATTGAATATAAAAGCTTCAAAAGTGTCATCAGACAATAATAAAAAAAAACACATAATTGTCAAATAAATACGTCATTGCTCCGATCAGAAACCGATAAGTTAACCGATTAATTACTATAACTTATGTTCTCACATATACAGAGTGATTCACTAAGCATGCTAGTCCTATTTTTTCTTTTAATAATGAATTTATTCAAATTCTGTTTTTTGGAATTTTTAAATTTATACTCAAAGCTCATTTATTCAAATTCTTGAATTTGTTTGTTCTATTTATGGAGTGTCCTGTGGTGATTACAAACTTCTGTTATTTTCAAATGAGAACCCTCTTTTCTATTACTGTAAATTATTAGTGGATAATTTTTTTTAAATTTTGACGTATACCGAATTCAAAATTCAAATTTTGGTAACTAAAATGTTTGTTTTAAGCCCTTAACAATCGTTTCACATAAATATAAAGAAAACATAAAATTGGATCTAGTATTTATTATACTTAAGCCATTTTTACAAATTATTAATATAGATAGATTAGTATTAAATATTAATAACTACAATTTTCAAATCACCATGGCTCCCTTATATCTTATATAAACCATTAAACCCATTATTTACCACATATAATATCTTATATCTAAGTATCATTAGAACACACAGTTAAATAACATAAAAACTACTCGTACAAATTTAATCGAAAATTTCAGAAAAATTATCCACCATATAATTTATATTTAAATAGCGGTGTTCTCATTTTGAAAAACAGAAGTTTGTATCTCCACAGGACACTTCTTAAGTAGTACAGAAAATCTTAAGAACTTGAAAATATGGTCTTAAAGTATATTTAAAAATTTTAAAAAGAGATTTTGAATAACAGAATTATTGAAGAAAAAAAAGGGTGAGCATGCTTGTTGAATAAGCTTGTATGACGGTACATATTAATAAAAAAGTAAGTATATAATATGTTATAATGGAAGGAAACGAAACTTTAAGAGGGAGCCATCATAATTGTATTTAGTGGGATAATAATAATAATATTATGATGATTACTTTGTGGTTTGTACAACCTATTACAGGTTGTTTGAAGTTAACTGTGGTTAGTTCTAAATTACCATACGCCTAGCTGTTTATTTGTGATTAAATGATTCCGAGCGCACGAACACCAATCAAAATCATTTCCTTTACGTATGCAAGTAATATTTTGGATTATTCTTTATATTTCTTATAAATATATTTAGTTTTTCGTTTTATGTATGCACTAGTGCGCGGTTTCCGGAGGGAACATAAGAAAAATGAACACGCGTTAGAGAGAATGGACTGGAATAAAGAGTCTACCACGTGCTTGGCAGATTAATATGACCAAAATTATTATCCTGAAATAAAATACTTATTTTTCATTTTTATTACGACCGTAAGTATTACGCGGTGTGTGCTCTGCACAATAAATAAATCGGTACATTTCGGTTGGATCACTTCGATCTCACTATCATAAGCCATGTAGAGTACACGCCAGTGGCATATGCACATACAACGCAATATTATATACAATGTGCGCACACACGTACGTCTGTTGTATCAAACAGTGTTATATTTTTGCGCTATTTGTATCGGCGATAATTTTCTGCGTGTTATATAGGCCGATCTACCGACGTTGGTTAACACGATGTAAAAACACGAAGTGATTGCCAAATGTGTGTACACAACTCTTTATATTTTCCACTTGATGTTCTGTACTGTAAACACGGTATTTGCGGTTTAATTCGAAATTAAACTGCCGAGACGCGGTGGAGATTCCGGTCCAGACGGACCGTGAAAAAGGCCATTACGACCATTGCAGCCGACGACGGATGATGCAGTAACTTCATTACCAAAAACACCGTTTTGACCCCGTGGGTATACGGGTTATTGCAAAATCGCATCCAACTCGTTTTCGATTTAGCCGTCTCCAGCGCCGGGCGCGTTTGAAGTGCTTTTTTATAATAATATATAATATAATAATGTGCGCGTCAGTCTATCCGGACTGTATAGTTCAGTGTTTCCCAACCTTTTTACCACCACGGACCCCTTCGACAATATTTTATAGGTCGCGGACCACCTCAATTTTACGCAAACTAGGAAGACCTTTTTTTTTTTTGCTCATTGCTAAGTTCGTTCCATTCCGGAAAGTAGCGAATAAATTCAGATTTTAATTTTTCCAGATGTTTTTTTATGTTATGTTGAATTTCGATTAAAATATCAATATTTTTAATAGAAAACGAAGAAAGGTACCGCGGACCACCTATGACTGGCCCACGGACCACCGGTTGGGAAACACTAGACCAGGGGTGGCGAACCTTTTTTGGGTCAAGTGCCAAACTTTTCCAATCATGGTTTTGAAAATTTTTCACGTGCCCAAAGAAACATAGTAATACAGTGATAATATAGAAACATAATACATTTTACATAGAAATATTATAATTTTTAAAAATAATTTGTTTCTTCGAATTTCTTATAATCAACATTCTATAAATAGCACAATTGTTTATAATTTTAATTTTTCGGGTGCCATTGCAATTTTACAAACGTGCCACCTCTGGCACGTAGTGTGTCGTAGGTTCGCCACCCCTGCACTATACTATAGTTGAACCGTAGGGGGGTACCTATACCCGCCTGAATTGTGTGCAGTATTATAATATTACATATGGTGGTAAACACGGCACTACAAGGTAGGACAAACGAGCATATAATATTCTACCGGGGCGAGATACGATAACGATAGTAATAATAATAATAATAATAATAATAATAATAATAATAATAATAATAATTATATTATAATATTATCATCGTATATTATAATGTTATATTATTATGCGGGCGTACAACAAATATTATATTATTATGTTTTTGCCGACGGTAATACGTGCATCCGTCCATCGGTATTGGCACGAATCTCATTATCACAGCCTATATTATAATGTGGTCCGGATCGGGTCACGGGTTGCATTCTCTAATCGATTCGTATAATATATTAAATGTAGTATCACCACGCAGACCATACACAACGCGTATAAAATTTCTTTTTTGTTCCAGCGCTCAATTTTGCACGTTAAATGTCGAACATGCGTGTAAATGCATAACAATCGATGGGTGAATACTGCTATATGCAAAACACGTAATATTTCTAGATTATCGGATTGTAATATATATATAGGTAATAATATTATGTCAATTTTACGAAACCGATCGAAAACTCATTTTGTGTTGTATAATACATGATATTATTATGACGTACAAGTAACAACCAAATAAAAATTCTATTTTTTTTTTTTTATACAGGTGAAACTTTTTAACTGTGTGCACAGTATATTATAATTATTGATTACCAATAGCTGCTGCAGTACCAATACCGAAATAAAATTCCCATATTAGGTGGTATTCTGCTGGGATTAATCATATAGTATATTATAATATTGTTAAACTCTATACCGTGTCGGATAGGCAGTCCTCTTCGAGTTTTAAGATATTTACACATTTTGTTTTTCGAATAGATTTTCTTATAAACGTAATATTTAATAATAGACGAAATTTTTCTAGATATGATCACATTAGTTTTATAGTTCTAGTATGATAAAACTTTTAAAACTAAATAAAATTCTCATTTTACGAGTTAAACAATAAAAAACCATTTATGTTTTGCTTTAAATTATTTGAATAGATTTTTATGTTACGACCAACTGGTTTTTTTTATTTACAACAATTTCAGTAATCATTAATATTTCTGAATAAATGTGTAGTTAAAAATACAAAATATTTACCTATTTCCTGAATACTTGCTCACTTCCGTGTAATATTTTTTAAATTAGGTATATTTTGTATCTAGTTGACCTAAATATCTTAAATTTGATATAAAATTGCAGTTTGAAAATTATTTTTGACGTTTGCATGTAAAATTTATCCACCCATATTTTATCTTTACGTATTTGTATTACATATTATTATAGATATGGACTAGAAAATAGGGTTTAAATTATTAACTATGTTTGATTGCAGGATATTGTTTGGACTTCTACAAGCTATAGAAAAAAATTGCACAGCACTAAAAAATCTAAATAATATGTAGTTTGAAAAATGAGGTCATATGTGTACCTAATAACAAACAAACATTTTAAATTTATGAAATTATAGCAGTAAATAAAATCTAAAATAAAATGCACGGGTATATGTCACTATATTATGTAAGTATGTAGAATGTGTGTATGAATTAATGGTATGGATTTGATACACCAGGGGTCCCTAACCTTTCCAACAAATGAGCTATTTTAAAATTTTTAAATATCTGGTGATTTGTTTAGGTATATTAGTTATATTATTATTACAGGCAGTATAATAATATTTTTCTTTTCCTATTTCTCTATCAAAATTTCGTATTTTTTCTTCGCTATAATAAATACTTTACCTTGTAAATTTGATCGACTTATATTGGTATGGTTAATTTTTAATACCATCGGCCAATATTCCTCAAAACATTTATCAATCAGGTGACCCACGAGCTGATACACTACCCATTATTGTTGTTTGTTCATATAATATGTGTGTATAAGAAAACTAGAAATATTTTTAATATTATAATTTTTTTAATGTAAAATTAATAAGCAAATCAGATATAAATGAAAAAAATGAAATAAATTACAATTTTTATTAAAATCAAAATTATTTTGCATTTATTCATCTAATTTACATTTTATTAAAATGGTTTTGAAATATAATTGACGTTTATTTAAGAGATGAATAATAAACATTGTATTATGTACCTATTTTGATTTGAGTGCCTACGAATTATATTATATAGGTATTATGTTTATTTGTGGTGAATTGGGCCAAATATTATTGTCATAATATGTGGTTACTTATACTATATTAGCAACTATGTATTTATGTGGTATTACTATTTTAAACACGTTCAAACGGTTTTCTGGCCAATTAATTTATTATTATTATTTATTACTATTATTAATAAAATTCAGTTATTATATTTTATAAAAATGCCAAACATTTTGGGATTAAATATGTATTAGAAATAAAACCTTGAGTTTGGAGTCAAAGATAGTTTATGACTTGTGTTATTTGTATTTGAATTGGCTGTCAAAAATATATTTTGAAAAGTAATTTCAAATTACGGTTTGGGTTTAAACTTAATTTATATTTTATAACTTTTGTAAATACCTACAGTAATACAATTTAGTTTTTATATTGTGTAATTTTAATAGTTAAAGTTTATAAACAGTTTATATTATCCAATTTTAAATTTATATAATTTGAGTATTTTATTTATTGGTTAGCAGTTTGAAATAAAATTTCAAAAAAATGTTAAAATTAATTAGGTTAATATTGTTTTGTTAAAAATGTTATGAACTTATGAATGTTGGTGGTAATCGATCATTAATAATGAACAATTATTGTTATTATTATAAAAAAAATGTCAAGAATATAGTCTCAAACGAAACACTTTAAACTATTACTCATTTAAAATAGATAATATAATAATGTATTGTTTAATCAAAACGTATTTTTACAGTAAATCTTATAGGTATTAGGTATTTATAAAATCCTTTCAATAATATAAAACTTAAATTTAATAATTCCGTAATCGTTTCTATGCAATTTTCGTTTTTGTTTGTAAAATAAATTTACTTTTATATTATTTTTGGGGTATTTCAAATTAGATATGAATTCCGTGATTATTGTTGATCATAGCAAGAGCTTTATTATCTGATTTTTTTTTTGTTTTTCAAAACCGAAATTATTGGTAAAATATCCATTTGTATTTCGAATAAAACATTTCGGTTCTTGATTTTTAAATCAGTTTTGATTATTTATTTGGCGATGTCTGTAAGTTGGATGTATTAGTGAATTTTCGAAAATTGATTAAAAAACTATTTGAGTCGCAAAGTTAATTACAATCTGGTATATATTTTATTTGTTCATTTATATACTCAATTGTCTTGAGTATCCTGTCGTGTCTTTTGTAGTACATTCTATCAATGCTTTGTATAAAGGCTTTTAGAGTTTTCCTTATAGTTGAATGAATCTCGTATTTATTACATTTTATTTCATATATAGTATGTATGGGCTTGAAATTAATTTTAAAACGCATCCTTGAAATTAATTGCAATGCACCTATTTGGATTCATCTTTAATTTATTTCTAACAGTTTGTCAGTATTGAAATAAAATGCATGTGCAGTATTTTTGTAGATCGGGGAAAA